>RQTK01000102.1:302085-322041 GCA_003991915.1 Elysia chlorotica | reverse complement strand
GGGAGGATTAACTGGATTATAATATTTTTTTTTGTTTTGTTTTTTGGGACGTTATTATCATTAAAATTACAAATCACTTTATCGTAGAAAATAGGTCGTAGACATGACAAGTCTGGTAGATTAAATTGTTTTAGATAAACTGCCTATCCTCTTGACACTACAGTTTAATAGTGGTAACCCTTTCAATACACCCGATGTAAATGCATGTCAGGACATGAACATTAATTTTTAGGAGCCCGAAGTACAACGTTGCGGTAGCCTACAACTCGTTGTAAGAATGCGATAATTAAAAGGCTTACGACGAGCCTTAAGATACTACGTCGTTGTACTTACGGTCTAAGGTTTAATCTTTTATTATATTGTTTAGGTGAATTAGCTATTTGGAATTATCTTTCTTTAGCTAGGAGCAGTCTGCAGCAGTTTTCTTTTGAAGTGATATATCTTGTAAGGTAAGACCTAATTTGATCTTATACGTTACTGCCCGTGAGATTTCAAACAAGTTTGCTTCTATAACTGCACCCAAAGCAAAAACTAAGAACGATAGATCACGGAATCTTTACCAGCGTCCAATCATAGCCCTATCTTAGACTTCCACAGCCAATGAACTATCAGAAGACGCTAAGCCTAAGGGTCGTGATTATTTCATCTGTTACCATTGTGTAATTCGTAAAACCTGTAATCTACATTTCCAGTACTAAACACGCTGTGTTTTTCTAGGATAACACCAACAAGAGTATCAGGTAAATTATGTTTTTTTTTAAATCAATTACCACTTACGTTATATTAAGCTTATGTTTATGTGTGTAAGGATGCAATCAATGAATTATTCATATGACTGTGTAACTGTGTAGCGCTAATGTGTTTTCCTTAATACTCTTATGCATGTTTACATATTAGGCATATGTGTTGTGTTTTTTTAATTCTAAGGATGCAGGCATTTCATATAAACAACTCCATGCTAATAAAATTAGATGTGATTTTATTTGCATAATTATTATCAATCTGTCCGATAAGGATACAAACACAAGCAACATACATTTCAAACGCCGTTTGATTGAGTTGCAACTTTGAAAATTGTTTTACTTTTTTTGTATTCCACATAGCTATTTACAACGTATTTTATAATGACTTTTATCCATTAAAATATGGAGAGAAAAATCTTCCAATCCGCTAAAAAGTATGGCTCCAATAATAACAATGTCATAATTTCCAACACTATCATTAATAGTTTCAGAATTACATTAAGAGAAATGCAGGTCCTCTGAAATCTAATAAACTCTACGTGGCAAAATAAATACATTATAAAAAAATAAACTAAGACTGACACTTCTTATTGCATCATTAAATCTCTTGAAAACTATAAAAAAAGTATATCATAACATATTACATATTACATATACACATAATCGTAGAAAATATTGTATACGATTAATCCACTGTACTGTCTACGTTTTTCGAAAAATCTTTAAATGAGACGAGTGCCATAACTCAATAATATAGAAACTTTAGACCTCCTGCGTATTTATCCAGAGTACAACCAAATAAGCTATTTGGCCCCTCTTAATGCAAACAGTGCACGAGATAAAATAAATCGCATAATTATTATATATTACAAATAGCATTTTCTATCCAAATAGCACACTAGGAAAAAAACAACAAATCGAATCTGCATTGAAAATTGCCAATATTTTATTTTATGCATAAAGCCTGCCAGATTTAGAAATATGCATCTGTGTTTTTATAAAATCTTATGTTTGTGTGCAAAAAGCGCACCCGATGAAAAAGTTGAATCTGATTTAAAAAAACATCTTTTCTTTTATACAAAAATATTAATAACCGTTCAAGATACAATCGATAAATATAAGCGAGAAAGAACCCAGCATTGCTTCATGCGCACTGATACTACTGATAACAACATCAAGTTGTTACAATAATAACAGACTGACTTAGGCCAAGCTGGAGCAAGCATATTAAGGTGACATTAAAAAAATCTATATGTGAGGCAACCAGGGTGAATGAGGCACACAATTCAATTTGGATTTTTAAAGAAAATTTCAGCGTGTGAAGAAGCTTAAACATAATCATTTTAAAAGGCTGAAGAATTGTATCCCTATCATTTTTAGAACCAGGGATTCTTATTTGTGTTTTAGAAAATAAAAAGGTCAATATAATAATTATTGTAGTAGTCTTTCTATGTCTGCGTATTCCCCCCTTTATTATTACTATTTAATTATATTTTTTATTTTATTTTACTATTTTATTGCCTATAGAGTTCTAGTTCAAAAATTATATCAACATCTTGTGCCTGATTTCTTTAAAAAAAAACAACAACACACCAATGACAAATTTGGACTTCAACAGATTTATGACAAGAAAATGAGTTCTATTGTTTCTTTTATTTTATATCCGGGCTCTAGATTTCTAAGTTATTCGTTTTCATGAATCGTTTCTACACATGCACCATGATCATACTGCTATTTTTTATTTTATCAAAACTGCAGGAAGAGTCTTCTAATTAACGCTGATGTCGCACCAAAATATGCCATTTGTATTTTGACATTAAGAATGTTTATAAATTAATAATGTAGCCTCAAATAAAAACTATTTGTCATTTTACATTATAGAAAATCCGTTGTTTCCTAATGTAAAAAAGATCCAAACAGTGTCTCCCATTTCCTAGAGGACTTACCAGTATTTGTTAACTAAACATAATTTGGTTTTAGGCTGTTTTTAAACTATCCCACTTGGGTTTGCGTACTTATCAATAGTTGTATCTGGGCGCTAGAACGAATAACCTACGATAAAGATTTTTAACTCCTGATAAAAAAAAACAAGTTTCGATCCCGAGCTAGTAGAAGTACATGATAATTTGTCGTAGGGACCAAACTGTTACGGAGTCTGTCCAATTATGTTACGAAGTCTGTGCGAAATAGGCTTGATGAAACTAATACGTTTTTGAATTTTTTTATGCTAGTAACTTAGTTACGGAAGTGTCTTTTAACTGCATGATTATAGAATATTTATGAATTACTGAATTAAGATAACTTTATGCGTTACTGTTATTGTGAAATTTATATGTTTTACTGATAGTGGATTGATAACGGGTACTTAAAAGAATGAATACGAGTATTTATTGAAAATATTATCTCATAACTTATTGTTTTCACTGTTGTTGCTTTTTAACCTTTTAAATTATCTAGTTGAAACGGCGATTTTTTTTCTTTCCCATTCCTAATATCTTCGCTCTGTCTTTATGGGCTGCACGAATAACTGTTATACATTAGTCCAAGGAGCCGTTGGCGATTCAGCACAATTGCTGACGATGAACATCAACAATGTAACAAACCAAACCATTTCATGGTGTAAAGCTAAAGCAGAATTCTTGAATCACTATAAAGGCCCACAAATTTGGTTTTATAACCGATTCAGACGCAGGTGTGATTGAAAACGTGTAGAAGTTTAATATTATAGTTTGACACAACAGTCATAACCTTAAACCCTAGAGTACTAAGAAAAACAAATAGTGCATTATAGGCCTACACATGTTCATAAAAGATGTTTTGCCTTTTTTCCTCCATGGCTTCTTTAGCACAGCAAATATATATTTTTTATGTTTATTAAGGTTTATGAAGAGCTCGCGTCAAGACAACTCGATTCTTCTACCACTGTAGAATGTTCATCGCCAGAGTGACCCCCCTTGTTGGTCTTCTTCTATACGGTAAGATCGGAGAGTGTGTTCAGTCTTTGAAACGATTGTATACGATTTGTTTGTACGGAGATATTTGCATGTAGCAGGTAGCAGCATCGTTCTTCACAGTTGTCGTGATCCCTTGCACCGCTGCACTCCATGATAAGCCTAATAAATTTAAGATAAAAAAAAAAAAAATACAAAACAAAAACTACAAAAAAAAAACAACAACAACAATCAACCAACAACACACGAAACCCGTTATTCTACGAAACATTTGGGGTAGTTAACACAATAATATACCCCAAAAATATACTTAGTGTCAAGTTTAAATACAGGACCAATTTATTTTTTTGCAATTGTTTCTGTTTTGATTCTTTTCCTTTGTAAAGTTTCAATATGTGAAAATAAGTAGTTAAAATATACTTACGTTTTTTTTGGTGTGTTTTTTTTCTCAATTCAATTTTAATGTGTGTTTAAGTAGTCAACACTACGGCTTGTACCTGATTAAACCTCGTCAAAATTTATATTTCACAAATAACAGCATTCATTATTGTACTTGGCAACTGAAAGATCACATCACGAGATCATTCCCAGCGAAAGACGAAAAACTCGTATTTTGCCTGAACTATTGCTCTTTATTCAATTGGGGTAAATCAAAGACATACACAAATGGAAACAACTTACAACTAAAATACAAGAAGCTGCCGAGGCGTCCCGGACAGAGAACCAGGATGCGAAAGGCGATTAATGATGACGAAATCAAAGATGGTCTTGTCATTTCATAATTAAATTTTTTGATTACGTTTCATTTATAAACAAGGTTTGACTCGATAATATTTTTTCTTTCTTTTTCTAGTGATTTTGGTTGCAGACTTTCAGGCAGTCCGCGGCCAAGATGGTAAGAAAATTAAAAAAACCTAACAACTCTCTTGTATAGACACTTTTGTCCAAAACTGACGAATTTATTCTTGTGATTACTTTGGAGGTAATGCTATGTTCTAAATGTCTAACATGGCGGCTTTGAGTGTTTTGTCTATATGCAATCAATAGACAATGAATATGTACGAGAGAAAGAAACTATACTGCCGGTATTCTTTTCCATTTCCTATGTGACATAAGGAACAAAAATCCAAAATTTAGATTTAAGATGTATAGCCCTTTTTAAAGACTGTCTAACAAGGCAATTGTAAACTATCTCCTTAATTCGCATGTCTGTCTTCTAAATGGATTAAACTATCCACAAAATCTGTATAATATTATTACTAGTTTTTAATACTGTTTTCGCACCGCCCTGCATCCAGAAAAACTGCTATCCACCGATATCTTGAAATCCCAAGAATTCAGGTCTCGAACCCTTGCCCCCAACAAAGGCGTTCACTGTGTGTCCTACTATGCCCGAACATGGCAGGACAATAGTGTAGCCAATCTACAAACCAGACTTGAGAATGCAGACACGGGAAAAACCACATTGGTATTTCCCACAAACAACCACCTCACGTTGGAGCTACGTTTAGTTTTCTTTGAAATACCAGAACAGACGAAACCGTTTAAGGTTAGTGCCAGTCAGTTTTTAAATTTAAAAAATAATACAAATAATGATGATGATGATGATGATGATGATGATGATGATGATGATGATGATGATGATGATGATGATGATGATGATGATGATGAGGATGATGATGATATGATAATAATAATAATATAAATAATAATAATAATAATAACAACAACAACAACAACAACAACAACAACAACAACAACAACAACAACAACAACAACAACAACAACAACAAGATTCACAACAACAACAACAAGATTCACAATTCATCTTTACAACTTCAAATATGATTTATTTAATACACAGTGTAATTTAAGACACTTTTTACGGTTTAAAAAAAAAACGACAAATTCTACATAAACCTCTACAGGTAGTTATAGAAAAAGCTGCAGGGAACGACCAAGACGCCTCAGTCGCCATTGTGGACGTTGAGGTCACCGAAGGCCCTTGCCTGGACGTTTCGGGCTCCTGCGACTTTGAGAGGGATCAGTGCCACTACTCAAGCTCCGGGAATTTCCAAAACTGGACCCGAACTTCTGGCCTTCAGGTTGAAGACAGCGGTGTAAGGTACCCTGCTGTAGACAGCACGATTGGCTCTGGCGTAGGTATGTTTAATTATCGCGTAGGTATGTTTTGTTGTAGCGTAGTCATTATATAGTTGTGGTGTAGGTATGTTTAGTTGTGGTGTAGTTATGTTTAGTGTTCTCTATAGAGGGAGGGAGAGAATTCTCTCCCTCTCTCCGGGTTTAACGTCTCCTAGGTTCCCCTGGGGGGTCCTATACGGCGATAGTTATGTTTAGTTGTAGTGTAGGTATATTTATTTGTTTAGTTGTGGCGTAGGTATGTTTAGTTGTAGTGTAGGTATATTTATTTGTTTAGTTGTGGCGTAGGTATGTTTATTGTTTAGTTGTGGCGTAGGTATGTATAGTTGTGGCGTAGGTATGTTTAGTTGTGGCGTAGGTATGTATAGTTGTGGGGTAGTTATGTTTAGTTGTGGCGTAGGTTTTTTTAAGTTGTGGCGTAGGTTTGTTTAGCTGTGGCGTAGGTATGTTTAGTTTCATCCTCCTACCCGGTTTTGTTATACCATTTTCGACATTCTTATAGGGTAATTACACGCATAATTATGACATAATTTCTTTTTTATATGTTTAGCCTAACAGTTCAATTTTATATATTTCTTTACGTTCGATCAAAAGTGCTTAAATTATTACAATTATATGTTTTATTTATCTGTGATAATTTTACTTACTTTACAAACCAACTGGTTAATTAACATAAAAAATATAAAACTCATGTTGTCTCAATACCAAGTTTTTCAGTACCATAGACTCGTTCTATGAAGTTACGTTTATCATATCAATGACATCAAGTTTTAGATCAATATAGATTATGGAAGTCCTTCTGAAAAATAGTCATGGCATTAATTTTAGATAATACAAAAACGTTCATCCTAAAATTAGTTATGGTATCTTTTGCTGGGTCAATATAAGGTATCATTTACTAGGTCAGTATATGAAATTTCATCCTAAAATTGGTTATGGTATCATTTACTAGATCAGTATATGAAATTTCATTGAAAATTAGTTGTGGTAACATTTACTAGATCAATATATAACGTTATGGTATCTTTTACTAGGTCAGTATATGAAATTTCATCCGAAAATTAATTATGGTACCATTTACTAGATCAATATATAACGTTATGGTATCTTTTACTTGGTCAATATATGAAATTGTATTCTAAATTTAGTTATTGTATCATTAACAAGGTCAATATATAACGTTATGGTATCTTTTACTTGGTCAATATATGAAATTTCCCCTGAAATTTAATTATGGTATAATCTACTAGGTCAGTATATACAATTTCATCTGAAAATTAGTTATGGTATCTTTTGCTAGGTCAGTATATGAAATTTCATTGAAAATTAGTTGTGGTATCATTTACTAGGTCAGTATATAAAAGTTCATCTAAAAATCACTTATGGTATAATTTACTAGGCCAGTATATGAAATTTCATCTGAAAATTGGTTATGGTATCTTTTACAAGGTCAATATATGAAATTTCATCTGAAAATTAGTTATGGTGTCATTTACAAGGCCAATATATGAAATTTTACCTGAAATAGGTCAATATATGAAAGTCCACCTGAAGAATGAAAGAGACACGGCACAACTGACCAGCCATATCCTTCAGAGCAGCAAATCCTGCCTTCGGTTCTCTTATTCCATTTTGGGGGATGGTAAGATTTCTATGCTTTAACTTGTTTTTGTTGATTTTGTTTTACTGCTCTTTTTGTATGGTGGATTTTATAATCGATTTTTTAAAATTTAATAAGTCATGAAAATTATGAAGAAATTGATTATAATTGACTAGTGCAAGTTCCTAAAATTTAATTATTTCCTTTCCATGTCTAAAAATGATTTCAATCTAACGAAAAGAAAATTAAATATATTATGACCAGATCGGAAAAAATATTTGTCACATTTTGTTTTCTAGTTGCATGGTCGAGGCACTGTCTGTATGTGGTAGTAAGTAACATTTTCAAACTTAGCCTTCTCATCCGTTTACAATACAGCCTTGTTGCTGTCGTGGGACGCAAAGGAACCGACTCAACTGAACTTTGGATAAGAAAAATGTAGAGCTGTATACAACCATACAGCTTGTTTGATTATCATCTCTTATGTTAAATGTATAATATTATTAGATCTAAACTCGGTTGCTCTATTTTCTGGGATGGAGGGAGGCCGAAGTATTTATCCTTACAACTTTGTTGACTATCATTTTTATGATAAATGTATAATATTGATAGATCTACACTCGATGGCTCTATTTTCCATGTAACAGGCAAAATTCTGGTGAGTACCCTCAACGGGCCTGTTTTATCTACTGACTCGTCTTTAAAGACCTCCAGCTTGGGGTGGAGGGATGTCAAAGTGGATATCCTTACAACTTTCTTGACTATCATTTTCATGGTAAATGTATAACATTAATAGATTTAGACTCGGTTGCTCTATTTTCCCCGTAACATGCAAAACTCTGGTGTCTACCCTTAACGGACCCGTTTTATCCACCATCTCCAACACTGACACGCCTCAACACTGACACGTCTTTAAAGACCTCCAGCTTGGGGTGGAGGGAGGCCAAAATGGATATCCTTAAAACTTTTTTGATTATCATTTTCATGGTAAATGTATAACATTAACAGATATAGACTCGATGGGTCTAATTTTCCCATACCAGGTAAAATTCTGGTGAGTACCATCAACGGGCCTGTTTTATCCACTGACTCGTCTTTAAAGACCTCCAGCTTGGGGTGGAGGAAGTCCGATATGGATATCCTTACAACTTTCTTGACTATCATTTTATGTCAAATGTATAATATTAATAAATGTCCATGGCCCGATATTTCACCCACCAGGCAAAATTCTGGTGTCCATCCTCAACGGACCTGTTTTATCGACCATCTCCAACACTGACTCGTCTTTAAAGACATCCAGCTTGGGGTGGAGGGAGGCCGAAGTGGACATCTCGCTGAAAGATGGTACCAAAGACTACAGGCTGAACTTCACTGCCATGTCAGGAGGGACGCAAACCTGGATAGCATTGGATGACATCAAAGTGCTGCACAATTCTTGTTATTCCCTACCGGCACCGATCGAGCCCGAGGAGTCAGGTTGGTGGAGGCCACAGTGGCACAATAATAATAGATGTGTTCTCTATAGAGTTTAACGTCTCCTAGGTTCCTCTAGGGAGTCCTATACGGCGGACACAATATAGATGATTATTATGAGTACTATACATTTATTGAGACGTTTCATAAATACTGTTCGAAAAGCTTTTTATACGGGGAGCTAAGGTAGCGCGTGCTCATATAATTTCTTTAATAATTACCAATCTTCAGATTTAGTTTTTACTAGGAAGCAACCGCCCTTTATGTGACTCACATAACGGTTAATTTCCCTGTAAAATCTGTCACTATTTCACACTCACTGTAATGTTTAAATAAGTTTCAGTAAACATTGAGCTTAATTAGGCCGCCCTACACCCCACCCCCGAAAAAATAAAAGAAGCGAAGAATTAAAATCGTGCAATCTAAAAAAGTCATGCGTAGATATCATTAGTTGCCATACTATTTGTCCAGAATTATTGCCTCATTATGTGTCAAGAAATGTTGCTATACGATTTCTTCGCAATTATTGCCTTGGTATTTTGTCAACAATACATTATTATTGTTATGCAATATCTCCGGAACTATTGCCACACCATTTAACCGCGTTTATTGCCTTGCCAGTTGTCACCAGTTTTTGCCATACGCTTAGTTCGGAATTATAGCCATACCATGATTCTGTCCAAAGAAATGATTGTAATAACTATAATTTTCTGGCAATTATTGCCATACCATTTTTTTCCCACAGCATTTGTTAATGTCATAACATTAATTTACCTACAATTATCACCATGCCATTTTTATCCACAGAAATTATTATCATAACTTAATTTTCCCATAATTATTGCCATACCATTATTAGTCCACGTAAATTATAGTCATAACATTAATTTACCTACAATTATCACCATACCATTTTTCCACATTTTTTTAATGTCATAACATAATAATTTTTCCGCAATTAATGGCACACTACATTTTAACAATTACTTACATATCATCAATTTGTCTACAGCAATTATTGCCGAAGGCTCCTGCGACTTTGATAGTGGTTGCGCCGATGACTGGAAACCCGACCAGAACAACATGGGTTACACTTGGAAACTCCGTACCGGAAAAACTACTCACAGCTTTCCTAAATTTGATCACACACATGGAGACTCCACAAGTAAGGAAAACAACAAACTAAAGACTTTGCGTTCCACACAACTCTTACAGTTGACTTAATCACGTCCCATTATGCACGGGGTTTTCTGATCGCTCATCGTCTAGGATAGAGATATGATGGGACGCAGTTAGTTACAGAATCCCTCATCCACCGTCTTCATTTTCCGCGATGAACCCAATGTTGCAAAGCATCTAATGTTGAACGCAGGACATGCAATCATCTAACCTCGTCACATCAGTTTCTGATCGCTCATTGGCTCCGTAAGTCTAGGATAGAAGTATGATTGGACGACGGTGCAGATTACCTTATTTACCTATCATCTTTATTTTGTTATGGATCCGATTATCGGAAGTCCAAGGGCGTAGCTTACGTCTAGTCGTAAGGCTTCTTACTGTTATATTTGTTACGAAGAGACGCAAATTCCGTATTTTTTGTGCATTAAACTCCTAGCCTGTAGGCCCTTACTACCTGTGTTAGGACAAGGTCCATCGTAAGTCAGTACGTCGTCAATGGCAACGCCTCCGCTGCCTGTGTTTGTCACTTCAAACTGTATCTGAAAACAAGAAGAGTTGGTTTAAAGTCCAGCGTCAGCACTATAAAGGTTATAGTGTGGATGGACTCCAACACTGACGTCTGACAATTTAATGTGCTGCTACACACGAGAGTGCTGGAAGACCTAAACTCTTGTGTCAGATGGCTACATTATACTGACACTGACAAAACGAGTTAAAGGGGACAAATCGGTCAAATAAATCTGAGACCGATCGTGGAATTGAAACCGCGAAACTTACAATCTATAGACCAACGCTCTACCACTTGAGTCAGTTTACCCTCCGGAAAACAGAAGGTCTAGCCATATATTATTATTATTATTAGACGTCAGTGTTGGAGTCCATCCACACTATAACCTTTATAGTGCTGACGCTGGACTTTAAACCAACTCTTCTTGTTTTCAGATACAGTTTGAAGTGACAAACACAGGCAGCGGAGGCGTTGCCATTGACGACGTACTGACTTACGATGGACCTTGTCCTAACACAGGTAGTAAGGGCCTACAGGCTAGGAGTTTAATGCACAAAAAATACGGAATTTGCGTCTCTTCGTAACAAATATAACAGTAAGAAGCCTTACGACTAGACGTAAGCTACGCCCTTGGACTTCCGATAATCGGATCCATAACAAAATAAAGATGATAGGTAAATAAGGTAATCTGCACCGTCGTCCAATCATACTTCTATCCTAGACTTACGGAGCCAATGAGCGATCAGAAACTGATGTGACGAGGTTAGATGATTGCATGTCCTGCGTTCAACATTAGATGCTTTGCAACATTGGGTTCATCGCGGAAAATGAAGACGGTGGATGAGGGATTCTGTAACTAACTGCGTCCCATCATATCTCTATCCTAGACGATGAGCGATCAGAAAACCCCGTGCATAATGGGACGTGATTAAGTCAACTGTAAGAGTTGTGTGGAACGCAAAGTCTTTAGTTTTACACCGGTGGAACAGTAGGTTAGGCTCAAGGAAATTTCAGAGTCGAGGTAGCGAAGTCAGAAGAAGGGGCGTCGCACTCCACGCCCTTCCACCGCTTTCCCCGCCTTCCTGAGAAAAGAGGCAACAACAAACAAAGTGAAATAATTGACACTCAAATATCCAATTGCATAATTAAATGTCTATTACTGCCCTTTTGGGGATCTAAGCGCATAAAAATCGCCAACAGTAAAAGTGAAATGTGGTGAAATACAAATATATTTATAAAAGTAGTAGATTATAAATATAAGTGGTTTGGAGTTGTTGTGGTTTAATAAGAAATAAATGACGGACTGCATAATTATCGAATCTTTTCTCCATCTTTTTATTTCGTTCTTATATATTTTTCTTAAATATTATAACGGTTGTGAGTATAGTTTTATATTGTACAACTTTTCATCAATCCAGTTTAAACGGAATTTCCATGAACGTTATAACGCTATAACACTTATGCTAATATACAATTCATATATAGTTGTAAAATAGAAAATTAGATTGTTTAACTAAACTTTCCGATTAAAATGGGCTAATAGGTTTTTTCCTAATCTTATTGTAAATGTGTCTCTTATTTTAAATATTGATGATCTCAAAAGTATTGGGGGCGCGATGACCCTAGGGTAAAACATCGGCTTCTGACGCAAAAGGTCCAAATTCGAGCCCTGGCGATTGCGCTCCTTACTGGTTGGGTCGGTGTACGTTTAATGTGACCGGCCGAGACAGGGGTCATGATATCACCAGCCTGTCTCGTGTGTGGCAGCACATACAATTGTCAGATGTCAGTCTTGGGGCCCGTCCACTTTAGTCTATAGTGTGCTGATGTTGGACGTTAAACCATTCCAACAACCAACTCAACATCTCAAAAGTAGCAACAATAACATATACTATTACATGTAATATCATGTAATATCAAAATCGCAGCACAGTAAAAAGTCTCTGGGGGTTTCGTTGTTGTGACATTTCAACAAAATTTAATTCCCACACTTACAATTATAAATGACTGTCAACCTCAGAGGAAGTTTGCGACTTTGAGAGCGCTGATGTCTGCGGATATGAAGTAGGCGCCTGGAAGGTCAACACGGCACTGTATTTTTACACTACAACTGGAGTGGAAGCTGACGTCACAACTGGCACAGAACAAGGTAGCTACTTATATAATATAATATGTGACTTTAGAATAAAAAGCTTCTATGTGTCTTTTTCATCTGTGTTGTTGTTGGTTTTTTTTTAAATCTGAGAACAATTTTTACTATATCTCATAAATTACTCTTCCTTCCGCTCATCGTGGGAATCGAAAAAAGTAAAAAAATGATCCTACTTCTGAAAATCTCTTCAAAGGTCATTATAATCATGAGGACGCAACATTAACACCACTAAAATTCTATGTTTTAACCCTTCTACCGTCCAATACTAAAACTGAAAAAAAAAGTATATTTCTTATTTCTGAACATCTCTTCTAAGGCCATTACTCGAAAATCTCAGACTATCTCTTGTTTTATATGTCATCCCGTTTATCTTAAAAATTAAAAACAAATTAAATGATCTTTTTCTGAACATCTCTTCCAAGGCCATTACATCCATGTGGATGCAACACTACATACTATCCTGTGTTTTAATCGTTCTCCTGTCCATCACTGAAATTGAAAAAAAACATATTTCTTATTTCTAAACATCTCTTCCAAGACCATTACATCCACGTGGATGGAAAATCTCAGACTATCTCTTTTTTTATATATTATACCGTTTATCTTAAAAAAAAAAATTAAACGATCTTTACTGAACATCACTTATTAGGCCATTACATTCATTTGGATTCACCACACATACTATCCTGTGTTTTAATCCTTCTTCCGTCCACCACTAAAATTTAAAACCCCCCAGCATATTTCTTATTTCTGAATATCTTTTCCAAAGCCATTACATCCATGTGGATGGAAAATCTCAGACTATCTCTTGTTTCATATGTTATCCCGCTTATCTTAAAAATAAAAAAAAATTAAATGATCTTATTTCTAAATATCTCTTCCAAGGCCACTACATCCATGTAGATGCACATTCTCATTCAATCTCTTGTTTATTACGTCCTACTGTTCATCTTGAAAATTGAAAAACAAAATTAAATGATCTTACTTCTAAATAATCTCTTCCAAGGCCATTACATCCATGTGGATGCAACACCACAGACAGATGCCTCCCTGGTGTCACCAGTGTACAAACCCACCACTGGTTTAAAAAAATAGATCCTATTTTAAAAAAAAAAGATCCTATTTCTAAAAATCTCTTCAAACGGACGCAACATTAATACCCCAGGCAATATCTTGTTCTAATCCTTCTACCGCCCATCACTAAAAGTTAAAAAAAAACCCAACAAATTTCTTACTTCTAAATATCTCTTCCAATGCCATTACATTCCTTTGGATTCACCACCACAAACTATCCTTTGTTTTAATCGTTCTTCTGCCCAGCACTAAAAGTAAAAAAAAAAAAAACAACATATTTCTTATTTCTAAATATCTCTCCAGGGCCATTACATTCATTTGGGTGAACCACCACATACTATCCAGTGCTTTATTCTTTCCTCCTGTTCATTATCAAAATAAAAATATGATCTAATTTCTAAAAAATCTCTTACAAGACCTTTACATTTATGTGGATGCACATCCCCACAGAATAGGTTGTTTTATTTTTCCTTTCGTTCATCGTTAAATTTTTTTTTAAATTGATATTATTTCTGAACATCTTTTCCAAGGCCGCTACATCCATGTGGATGCAACACCGCATACTATCCTGTGATTTATTGTTTCCTCCCGTTCATAATTAAAATAATAATAAAAATGATTTTTATTTCTTACCATCTCTTCCAACGCCATCACACGCACGTAGATGCGCCATCTCATTCAGTTTCTTGTTTATTACGTCCTACTGTTCATGTTGAAAATTGAAAAAACAAATTAAATGATATTACTTCTAAATAATCTCTTCCAAGGCCATTACATCCATGTGGATGCAACACTACCTACTGTCTTGTGTTTTAATCCTTCTCCTGCCCAGCACTAAAAGTAAAAAAAAATACACAACATATTTCTTATTTCTAAATATCTCTCCAGGGCCATTACATTCATTTGGGTGAACCACCACATACTATCCTGTGCTTTATTCTTTCCTCCTGTTCATTAAAAAAAACCCAACATACTTCTCATTTCTGAACATCTCTTCCAAGGCCACTACATCCATGTGGATGCAACACCGCAGACAAATGCCTCCCTGGTGTCACCGATATACAAACCCACATCAGGTCGATGCCTCAAGTTTTACTACCGTGTGTATGGCAACATCAAAGATACCTTCGCCCTCCTTGTTTCCTTAAGACAAGAGGGCGGTAACGAATATTTGATTGACAGGTTCCTGCCACCGGAGGACCCGTCTGAATGGTCATTTGGAGAAGTGAATGTTGTTTCAGGAAGGTATTTTCAGGTGAGTCCTTATGTGTTTTTTTTCGTTCTACTATCTTCAATTGTGAGTACTTTGATTAAAGGCTATAGGAAAGTATATATCTTTGTCAATAAATATTTTTAGAACATACATAAAAGGCTGGAAATATATTTCTTTATTCTTTCTTTATTATTTTTTGTTTTTGTTTTTGTTTTTTGGGGAGTAGGGGCGCAGATTGCATTTGATGCAATGAAATTTACTTTTAGCTCAAACAAATCCATCGCTTTCTTTGCAGAATGTTTTTTGATTTAATAAAACACGGCATTTGCTGACAATTCTGTTACATGCAGACTGCGTTGGTCCTATAAAATCACTGTAAACTGCTCCCCCCCCCAAAAAAAAAACAAAAAAAAAACAAACAAACAAAAAAACCTAAATTTTTTGGGAGTTTATGATTTATGCTAAAAAATTACTTTATGAAAATTATGGTCTTTGTACATTGTGCTTCATGATATAAAATTCATAGTAAACTGACAAAGGAAAAAAACATTTCCATCTTTGCAGATTTCGTTGAAGCTATGAAATGTACTATAACATGACCAAAAAACTGTTCTTTTTTTATTTCTTTGCTTTTTTCAAGTCAGAATATATTTAATGCTATGAAATTCACCATAATCTGGCTAAAAAACAATGCTTTTTTATCTTTTTTTCCTCAGATAGTGTTTTATGTATAAAATTCACCACACCTTGCGGAAAAACAATGCTTTTTATCTATTTTCTCAGATAGTGTTTTATGTATAAAATTCACTATAACCTGGTGAAAAAACAATACTTTTGTATCTTCTTTTTCTCAGAGTGTATTTAATGCTATACAATTCACCATAACCTTGCGGAAAAGCAATGCTTTATTATCTTTTTCTTTTCTCAGATTATATTTGATGCTCTAAAATTCACCTTAATCTTGCGAAAGAACAATGTTTTTTTAATCTTTTTTCCTCAAAATGTATTTATTGCTATAAAATTCACCACAACCCGGCGGAAACAAAACATTTCTCTTTTTATTTTTTTTTTTTTCCTCAGATTGTGTTTGATTCGAATCACCTCACGGGGAACATCAGCTTGGACAATATTCAGGTACCGTGTAGTCCTCACCACATATTGATATTGTTTCTAAAATACATTGATGTGTATTCAAAATTTAACTGCGATAATCCTACATATAGCACTATACAGTTGTATATATTCTTCACTTTAAACCGAACTATTTTATACAAAATTGTTATGCCTTTAAATCTAAAAGACAGTAAGGAGCCAATTCATCCCTCAAAGGAAGAAAAGAGATTTATGTATTTTGTATTCTTTATTATGTATTTTCTATTGTCTATTGTGTATTCTCTATTTTCGATTCTCTATTTTCGATTCTTCATTTCGATTCTCTATTTTCAATTCTCTATTTTCGATTCTTTATTCTCTAATCCCTATTTCCGATTACCTTTTATCTATTCCTTATTCTCTATTTTCGAGTCTTTATTCTCTATTCTCTATTATCTTTTATCTATTCTCTATTCTCTATTCTGATTCTGTGTAGTCAAGCAAGACGGCCTGTCCAAATAGCTATGGGTGCGTTTTCGATCAGGGCCTGTGTGCTAATATATGTATTTTGTATTCTCTACTCTGTATTTCCTATGTCTATTCTCTATTTTGATTGTCTATAGTTAAGCAAGACAGCCTGCTCGGAAAGCTATGGGTGCGACTTTGAGCAGGGCCTGTGTGATAATATAATTATGTATTTTGTATTCTGTATTCTGTTTTCTCTATTCTCTATTCTCTATTTTCTTTTCTCTATTCTCTATACTCTATTTCGATTATGTATAGTTAAGCAAGACGGCCTGCCCAGATAGCTATGGGTGCGTCTTTGAGCAGGGCCTGTGTGCTAATATAATTATGTATTTTGTATTCTGTATTCTGTATTTCTAATGTATATTCTCTATTCTCTATTCTGATTCTGTGTGATAATATATGTATTTTCGACTCCCTATTTTCTATTCTCTATTCTCTAATCTCTATTCTGATTCTGTGTAGCTTAGCAAGACAGCCTGCCCGTATAGCTATGGGTGCGACTTTGAGCGGGGCCTGTGTGATAATATATGTATTTTGTATTCTCTATTCTCTATTCTCTATTCTCTATTCTCTATTCTATATTCTCTATTTTGCTTATGTACAGTTGAGCAACGCGGCCTGCCCGGACAGCTATGGATGCGACTTTGAGCAGGGCCTGTGTTCTCTATTCTCTATTCTCTATTTTCAATTCTTTATTCTCTAGTCTCTATTCTTTATTCTCTAGTCTCTATTCTTTATTCTCTAGTCTCTATTCTTTATTCTCTAGTCTCTATTCTTTATTCTGATTCTATGTAGTTAAGCAACACAGCCTGCCCGGATAGCTATGGGTGCGACTTTGAGCAGGGCCTGTGTGCCTGGCGAAGTGCAGGGGACTACCGAACAGAGCTCGACTGGCAGATCACATCGGGCCACCTGCCTGACGGATATATAGGCCCCGACAAGGATGTCACATTGAACAGCCAATTTGGTGAGCTTTACGTTCCAGTTTGGTGAGCCCTACGTCCCAACTTGGTGAGCTTTAAGTTTAATGTTTTTACATCGCGTTATTCTACCAAAGCCTATAGATTTAATGAGACTGTTCATAAGCACTGCTAGAAAAACTCTTTTCTTGTGGGCTGTTCAAATGTAACAAAAATAGGTGTAATAATATATTTGAACGGGCTCTTGCACCCCCGACTACTGTTAAATTTTGTTCCAACAGTCGTCAGCACTTGCTAACCCAGGCGATTTCGCTGTGTTAGTTTCCTAAGAGATGTATGGAGGGGGCTGCCTCACTCACTCACTCACTCAATCACTCACTCACTCATTCACTCATTCCATACTTACTTACTCATCCACTCACTTACTCACTCACATACTCCCTCGTCACTAACCCACTTACTTACTCACTTACTTAATCCCCCTCTCCCCCCTCTTTTCAGGCCAATACTTATTCCTACAGGCGTCACCATTTGCTAAACCAGGCGACTTGTCTGTGTTGGTTTCCCAAGAGATCTATGGAGGGGCTGCCTAACTCAGTCACTCACTCACCCACTCAATCACCCACTCCTCTACTCACTTACTTACTCTTTCACTCACCTAGCCACTCACTAACTCACTCCTCTACTCACTCACGAACTCAGTCACTCACTCAATCACACATCCACTCAATCACCCACCTCCCATACTCACTCACACACTCACCTAGCCACTCAACCACCTACTCCCCTACTCACTGATTCACTCACTCACTCACATAGCCACTCACTCACCCACTCCCCTACTCACTCACTCACTTAATCTCTCCCCCCCCTCCCCCATCCTCCGATAGGCCACTATCTGTTCCTGCAGGCGTCACCGTTTGCTAAACCAGGGGACTTGGCTGTGTTGGTTTCACAGGAGATCTATGGCGGGGGCTGCCTCACGTTCTACTACTACAGGGGTGAAGGCACGGGGGCCTTGGCTGTTTCTATAAAGGTTACAGTTTTCCTTTTTGTTTCCCATTCTTACTCTCGGGTAATTTCACTTAATATTTTCATATAGTAATATTTTAACTTTTAATTTCAACTTCTTACTTCTCCTTTTATGTTATATTTTATTGAAAGGTTTTCTGCTAATTCTTAATTTGTGAGAAACTGGGGTGAATCAAGCACAAGTCGATATTTTTAACTTTTTATTGATTTAAAAGGATTTAAGAGGCATCGACTAGAAGTATTTTTTAAATTCTCTAAATTCAATTCAAACAAAAAGTGTATTTGCGAATTGATCTTTCTAAAAATCTATGTTAATATTCTCATTGTAAAATAGTTTTAGGTGTTGTCTGTACACGGGATTCATTCCCCAGAAAATTTATAAATAGAGCTGGAGTCGTAAGTACAACTGTCGCGGTTCGGTATCTTACGAATCGTCGTAAGGATTCTAATTTGCATTATTTTACGAGTTGGTAAGCTACCGTAAAGCTGTACTTACGGTTTTTTGTGTACATGTATTTTAAAATTCAATTACACTAAAAACACGGTCTAATTACTGGATTTTCCATCTCATTCCAAATTTTATTACGCATTTTATCATTTTGCTTATTATTTCTCAATTCTACGTTCTAGATATTCGATAAAGATACTAAAGGAGAATTTATATGGACGAAAAATGGGACAGAGGGAGACGGCTTAAAATGGAGGCGGACACAGATTTCTCTGCAAGGACCTGTAGATAAGGTTTTTATCCATTGAAGTTGTTTTGGTTAGATCTAACTGTTTTTTTTTGTTTCCGATCTAGGTTTAAATTTTGGGTTTGTTCTTTGCAACATAAAATCCTCTAAATATGTGTTTCAGGTGACATAGAATTATAACCTATGGTTTTCTCATTGGAATAAATTGAGTTAAGTTGGTTGCTCTACGTCTAAGGTTAGCACTGTATAGGCTTTATTGTAGACGGGCATCAAGACTGATGTCTGACAATTTTATGTGCTGCCACACAAGAGACAGGGCGGAGAGACCTGGAATCCTGTCCAGACGGTCACGTTATACTGACCCCGACCCAATCAGAAGATGGCGAAATTGGCAAACTTTCGACCGATCGTGGGTTTCAAACCGCGAACCTTTCAGTCGCTCTACCACTTGAGCCATATATCCCTCTAGTCAAATCGGAAGGTTCAGTTGAGTTGAGTTGGTTTAACGCCCAACAACAGCACTATATAGGTTTTTTTTACGGGCCCTAAGACTATTATTATTATTATTATTATTATTATTATTATTATTATTATTATTATTATTATTATTATTATTATTATTATTATTATTATTAT
>RQTK01000102.1:257492-284962 GCA_003991915.1 Elysia chlorotica | reverse complement strand
AGTAGTAGTAGTAGTAGTAGTAGTAGTAGTAGTAGTAGTAGTAGTAGTAGTAGTAGTAGTAGTAGTAGTAGTAGTAGTAGTAATAATACTAAAAGTCGTATGTAATAGCAATGTAGGAACATGTAGTGGTGCTAGTAGTAGCGAATGAGGCGTATTTATTGCTGTTGTTACTTTTGGTGTTGTTGTTGCAATATTAGCAGTACACTATTTTCCATTAATACTTTTAGATTTGGCCTTTTTTAAAATTTTGTCAGATTGTCATTAGAAACAAGTTCAACGCCTATAGTGACGATACCATCATAGCCATTGATGATGTGAATTTCGAGAACTGCAGACCCATGGCGGGCATAAAGAGTATTGCAAGATCAACAGGTTTGTCTTTTAATTGCTATGCCCAATTCGTTTTTCTGTTTGTCGGTCTTTCTATTTCTTCCTGTCTTGATTATCTTTACGCACCATATTTTACTGGATGAAATTTGCGATTGATTACCTATTTACATAAATGTATCCCCATGCGGTGTATTTCAATGTGTGAGATTTGGTACATACTACATACATCACCATTGTACCTTAATTTTATTCTCTTTCGCCCATAGAGGGGCGCCGTGGCCCTGGGGTAGAACATTGGTTTTCGACGCAAAAGGTCTGGGTTCGAGCCCTGGCTATTGCGCTCCCTACTGGTTGGGTCGATGTTATTTTAATATGATCGGCTGAGACAGGAGTCGTGGTATCCCCGCCCTGTCTCGTGTGTGTACGCACATAAAATTGTCATTCGTCAGTCTTGGGGCCCGTCCACATAGTCTAGATAGTGCTGGTGTTGGACATTAAATCAACTCAACACCAAAAACATCTCCATACGGTGTATACAATGGGTTAGATTTGGTACATACTACATACATCACCATTACATCACCATTACATCACCTTAATTATATTTTTTTTCGTCCACAGCGCCCCTGGAGTGCTCGTTCTCAGAAGGCCTGTGCCAGTTTTACCCAAACTACCTTGTGAGCAACTTTCTGTGGGTCTCTGTTACGGGACTAGGTCATCGTGGGGAGACAACCACCTTTGCCCAGGCCGGAAGTTGGAGGGGTACCGAACCAGGCCACACTGCCACCCTCACCTCAGACTGGATCTATGAGACAAGTAGGAAAATAAAAATATACGTTCCTTAGTACAATGCGTGAATTGAGGTGTATTCTTTATGTGCGCACTGTTTGCGGGAATTTAAAAAAAATAGATGAAGTATATTGATATAATTGTTGATTTTTTTTTTTTTTCGGAGTGCAAATTGTGCAGATCAGTGCAAAGAGGTGCTAACGCTAGCACAATAACGTATAAATGCGTACAATACGTGTTCGGGGTGATGGAAAGCTTTAGTGTTTGTTTGTTCGTTTGTCTTTTTCGGTAGGAGAAAAAGTGAAATTAATATGATTTGCCTTCTCCAATACATCAACAATTGCTGACCCATCATACATTGAATTAATCAATTGCATTAAACTCTTAAACTCTTTAGATATTTTTGTTATTTTTTGCTTTTTTGTTTTGTTTTGTTTTGGAATTTTTCGTCTGTTCTATTGTGGATTTATTTTTAAGAATTACTGTTATTGAATCTTCAATATCTTCTTTGTGAAAGGCTTTGATGCTTTGGTACAGCCACATAATCCTGGGGAAGGATGTTCAATTTTTAACTGTTTTGGGAAGAAGGGTTGTGGTCGAAGTTCTTTCTTCCGGAGGATACTTTCGTTCTTTTTAGTTTCCAACAATATTACCCTATGGTATCCTAGAACACACTAGCGTTGATTTTTGTTGCCAATGTTGCAGATTATATTTGTTGGTTAATGGCGGCAATGAGCGTTTCCTTGAAAAAAACAAAATAATAGATTATGGGTTAATGAGGGTGGAGAGAGAAACTATAATAGTCATTTATTGTTTGGGGATTTTCCTATGTATGTTATTATTACGACTACCAAAACATTATGTCCTGAGTACTCTAACAAATTATAGAAATAGTACCGGCACTTATTTGAATACAGTCACATACTTTTTTATACAACTTATTTCCAACGTAGAACACACGGAAATGATAATGTCATCTATTCCTCTTTTATATAATCATGTTTTAGTAATCATCAAAAAGAATGTTTAAAAGAAAATTCGCTCTAATCTTTTTCACACCACGTGGCTTTAGCTTCCTTAATACAAGTAAAAATACATAATAAATTATATTAATAACAAACATACACGCATGTTTTTTTCTGTCTATTCCATGCCCTGTAATACAGACACAGATCTTTGTCTCAAGTTCTGGTACCAAACGTTCGGTACAACCCTTAAGATCGCAATTCTTCAAAGAGGCAACACAGGCGTATATAGACCAGCTTTCAGTCACCACAGCTACGATCTGGCATGGAGATTGGGCTATGCTGACATCCCAGCAAGTGTCAAGCCGTTTTACGTAAGTATAGGATACTTTACTTCTCCAATCCTTCCAATCCAGCAGCCACTTGAGCCTGCGCCCTTCGACTTAAAGTAGGTAAAGTATAACATCGTAAGTAAAGGATAACATCACAACAACTGAGGGTTTTTACTAAAATCTTTGATAATTAATAGACATTTGTACTACTGAGAAGCCATTTTACGCAAGTAAAGGATACAATCACAACAACTGATGGATTTTTTATTAAATTTTTGGTTATTAATAGACATTCGTTCTACTGAGAAGACAATATTTTTATACATAGACACCTTACACATTATACAATGGCAGTTCACCGTATAGGATCCCCCAGGAGAACCTAGGAGGCGTTAACCCCGGAGAGAGGGAGAGAATTATGTAGGCTAGAGTTATTATTTATACAAATATTATATATATGGCAGTCTCTTTTGAGCATTGACAATATCCATACCTATAAACAAGCCATTTTTTTATTTTACACCTTATCTGTAGGCCAGAACTAAGTTTACAAAAATTATAATAATAACAAGTAAAAAATAACAAAATTTAGTTTTTACTTCTAATTTCTTAATTCTTCTTTTTGCCTTGCTTTGTTTTGGCTTTGCTTTGATTATTTTTTTTACAGTTTGCGTTCACTCTAATTATCTTCACCTTTAGGTTGAAATTCAAGCGGTTACTGATCGTCATTCAGAAATAGCCTCTATCGCTGATATGACCGTCTCAAAATACAAATGTCCCCGTAAGGAAGGTTAGTCGGTTTTATTAATAACATCACCTTAGAAACAGGCGTCATTTTTGAAGCTTTAAGTATAACGTCAAGAGGCTCTAAGTACAACGTCTGGGTAGCTTACGACATGTAAACCTACTTTATCGCATATTATTACGATGAGTCGTAAGTCACTGCAGCGTTGTACTTTACAGCCCAATGTGGCTCAGAACTTGTTATAAGAATTTGCAACTATGAAAGTTTACAACGAGTCGTAAGCTTCTGCAATGTTGTAATTACGGCCTATAGAATTTGATTATGGGGAAAATATTGTAGATGTAAGAAATGTTTAGGTTCCCATGATGCCGTGTCTTTTAAAATCATCAATTCACTCTCAGCAATGGTACTTTGCAATAATATTTATAATAATACAAAAGCTGTACAGTTGTTGTTGTTGTTTCTGTTGCTGTTGTTGTTGTTGTTGTTGTTGTTGTTGTTGTTGTTGTTGTTGTTGTTGTTATTATTATTATTGTTAATGTTGTTGTTGTTGTTGTTGTTGTTGTTATTGTTGTTGTTGGGTTTTTTTCTTCAATTTGTGTACATAAATTCACATGTGGAAGGTTTTACAGAAACTGACAAATTAACAAAATTTACATAAAATTCTTTAGAATTATATTAAAATTAAAACTTTGGGGTGTTGAAATAAGCATACTTAGGGTTCACCTCTGAATTAAAGTCGATTAGTTTCTGGTGGATATGAAATGGATAATTGTGCATTTATATTGTCAATCTTATTCTAGATACTAACAGAAATTACAGTTAAGCAAAACTATAGTGCACTATATGCCATTCCAATTAGTAAATACCATAATATTTTTTTTATTTCAGTATAAGCATCCTTAAGGTTTATCCCAGCATCTTTTTTTTTGTGATTTTGAAATGTATGATCGTTGCTCTAGAGACTAACTAAAAAATGAAAATGAGACGATATTTGTAAAGCGAAAAAAATACTTTTTATTTATAATAAAATGTAAGCATTCCTATTAATTTGTTTTGGTTTAGGTTCTTGTGATTTTGAACTGGACGATTGTGGCTCTACTGTGTTTCATTTATTCTAAAGACTAACGAACAAATCAAAATGAGATGATATTTGTAAAGCCAAAAATATACGTTAAATTCAAATAATAAACATTCCTATTAATCTGGTTTTGGTAAGCTTCTTGTGATTTTGAAATGTATGGTCGTGGCTCTATTGTGTTTTACTTACTCTAGAGAAAATGGTATGATATTTTTAAAGCCAAAAGCATACTTTATAATTATATATTACTATTCATTCGTGTTTGGTTAGGTTCTTGTGATTTTGAACTGGACGATTGTGGCTTTACCGTGGACAACAAAAATGGCTGGACGCGGAGGATGAAAGCAAGCACCGGGAATTTCCTGACGCCGAGCCAGGACCATACGACTGGAGATGTTTATGGTGAGTGATTAAGTGAGTGATTAAGTGAATTGTTTTCTTAACATTCAATACCAACAGCAAGGGTATATCGTGGACGGGTCACAAGAGTATTGTCTGACAATCTATACGAATCGTGGGTTTTGAACCGCGGACCTTCTGATTGGGAGACCAACGTTCTTCCGCCTAGCCAGATCCCCCCTTGTGAATGACTGAATTATTTTCTTGGCGTTCAACAGCAGCAGCAAGGTTGTATCGTGGACGGTTCACAAGACTAATGTCTGACAATTCATACGAATTGTGGGTTTTATACCGCGGACCTGCTGATTGGGAGACCAACGTTCTTCCACTTAACCAGTTAGTTCCTAGTGAATGCTGAATTGGTTTCGTAACGTCCAACATCAGGAACAAGGCTATATCGTGAACGAGTCACAAGACTAATGTCTGACAATCTATACGAATAAACTTTGACCGATCGTGGGTTTGGAACCGTGGACCTTCTGATTGGGAGACGAACGTTCTTCTACTTAGCAAGTTCGCACCTAGTGAATGGCTGAATTGGTTTCTAGTAACACCCAACACCAGCAGCATGCTATATCGTGAACGAGTCACAAGACTAATGTCTAGCAATCTACACGAATAAACTTTGACCGATCGTGGGTTTTAAACCGCGGACCTTCTGACTGGCAGACTAGCGTTCTTCCATCTAACCAGTTCGCCCCTAGTGAATGGCTGAATTGGTTTCTTAACGCCCAACATTAGCAGCAAGGATGTATCGCGGACGAGTCACAAGACTAATGTCGGACAAGCTATATCCCCTATCTAGATAGATTAGATAGATAGATAGATAGATAGATAGATAGATAGATAGATAGATAGATAGATAGATAGATAGATAGATAGATAGATAGATAGGTTCACCTGGAAAACCCTATCACCCCCCCCACACACACACACACACACCACCTTTCTCTCTCTCTCTCTCCCTCCCTATCTCTCTGTCGTTCGCTCTCGCACCATTATCCATTTATATATAATAAAAAAACGTTTTTGAGAGTTCACTACATAATCGAGCTGGTGTTTTCTCTTTGTGCTCTTTCTCCAGGTTACTTCATGCACGTGAGGGCGGGTCCAGATCTGGAACGCCAATCCGTGAGCATGGTGAGCGAGGAACGGGAGCAGTCCTTAGACCAGGATGCCTGCGTCTACTTCTGGTACCATTTGAGAGGTCCTGACGTCGGGCGTCTTGCTGTTAAGCTGAGAACGTCGGAATCTGTTGGTGATCGGTCTATGTGGACGATGGGGAAAGAGCAGGGAGATCGCTGGTTGCAGGGAAGGGTTCAAATCCCTCGGGGCACTGGGAGATATCAGGTAGTGATAGTAATGATGATGATGATGATAATGATGATGATGAAGATGATAATGATGATGATGATGATGATGATGATGATGATGATGATGATAATGATAATAATAATAATAAAAAAATAATAATAATAATAATAATAATAATAACAACAACAACAACAACAACAACAACAACAACAACAACAACAACAACAACAACAAGGGAGAAAGGTAGCCTTGCTGTTAATGAAACTTCTGGAACACTGGAAAAAATGTCAGATACTTGTTGCAAGACGCACACCGCTTGTGTTCTTTTTCTTTCCTTTTCTTTCAAACCTGTTATGTTTGACCCGTGCATAAAATATGGCTACTGAAATTCTATTTCAATATAAACAGCTGGTGTTTGAAGAACAACTGACTGGAGGGGAGGAAGACAGCCTTATTGTTGATGAAATTTCTTGGATACTGGAAAAATGTCCAATAATGCTGAAAAAATGCACAAAGCTAGATCTAGTGTGTTTTTGTTTTCTTTCTTTTTTTACCTGCTTGACTAAAACTTGCCATAAAACGGGGCTACTGAACCAATTTTCAATCAAACCAGCTGGTGTTTGAAGCACAACTGACTAGAAGTGAGGTAGGCAGCCTTGTTGCAAACCTGTTTGATTTTGACTAGTCCATAAAACGCGGCTACTGAAAATAATTTTATTTTCAATTTAACCAGCTGGTGTTTGAAGCACACCTGACTGATGGTGTACAAGGCAGCATAGCTGTTGATGACATCCAACAAGAAATGGGGGCGTGTCCGCCAGAAGGAACTTGCGACTTTGACCTTGACCTTTGCGGCTACACGAGCCACACCCACAACACAAACAACGACGCGGAGACGGAGTCCCGCTGGCTTCGTCTGACTAGCAAGTATCAGATATCCCAGCATGGGCCCAGCGCAGAACACACCCAGCGCCATCTCAATGGTTGGTATTCTAGTATTTATTTTATCTTATCTAGAATAATATTCTCAATACAGCCTGGATGGTTAATATTTATCTAGCGTAGAATATTCTCAAAGTCATCTAAATGGTTAGCATTCTAGAATTCTTATAATATACATATGGTGATTTCAATGGTTCGTTTTTATCTTATCTAGAATAATATTCTCAATACAGCCTGAATGGTTAATATTTATCTAGCGTAGAACATTTACAACGTCCTCTGGATGGTTAGTATTCTAGGACTCGTATAATACGCTCGTAGTCATTTCAATGGTTTGTTTTTATCTGATCTAGAATAATATTCTCAATATCGTCTGAATGGTTAGTATTCTAGAAATCATATAACATACTCTACGGATTGTAAATGGTTCGTACTTACTCAGCGTAAAACATGCTCGATTTTTGTGCATCTTGCGTAGAATATATGTTTTAAATTAACTTAATCGATTGGGCCAAATTTTCTTCACACGAGTTCAATTTAGTAGTAATTTTCTACGAAATTGTAACATCTTAATGTAAAATGTATCGAGAGCGAGGGAGCGAACGAGAGAGAGAGAGAGAGAGAGAGAGAGAGAGAGAGAGAGAGAGAGAAATATAGGGAGATATATGAAGAAAGAAAGAAAGAAAGAAAGAGGGAGAGAACAGAGTATATGATTTATGTTTTATGTCCTTGTTTTATGTCACAATAACTGTATTTTGTTCACAACTCCATTCCACATTTCTCATATCGAAGAACAAAGATAAACTTTCTTTGTTCTTCGATAATCGTACAAACAATTTCACTTTTTGTTAACAACTTACCGCCTTTGAAAAATCGAAAAATTAACTACTATTTTCTATTATGTCTCTTTTGTTTCTTTGTTGTTTTGTTCTTTCAGGTGGCTACGCAGCCTCTGACCAGTTTTCATTCTTAGCCTTTGAGAGAGAACCTATCGCCAGATTGCTCTCTCCTTTCCTGAGTGCCACCGAAAAATCCTGTATGTCTTTCTGGTACTACTTTGACGGCTTCGGTAAGTATTAAAGTAATCCTAGGTAGTGTCTATACAAAATTATAGTGATTCTGCCTCTTTATTGGACGTATTTTAAGTGCGTATTAATCTATGCTGTTAACTGATTTCAGATTGGCTTGTTTGTCCATGATTTTCTTTGCAAGAATACGATCTAGTAGTTTGCATTGTTTTCTAGACGCGCAGTGCTCGTACTGAGCGTGTGCTCCAGCCATTGTTCTAATCAAGTAGAATCCTCTGCCTGCAGCAATGAGACAAAAATCAGTTCTGAAGATTCTTCAGCTGCTTCTTGAATCCAAATATTCAGTTTGGAACAAAAGTCAAAGTCCTCAGGACATACGTGCTGTCCGTCTTGATGTACGGCAGCGAGTGCTGGACGATTAGCAAAGAAATGGAGAAACGTTTGCTGGCCATCGAAATGTGGTTTCTCCGAAGAATTTTCAGAATTTCATGGACAGAAAGGAAAACAAACGAAGAGGTCTTGCACCTGCACGGGACAGATAGGTCACTGTTGCAAATGATAAGAAAGAGACAGATGGAATTTCTCGGCCATATAAATAGACACGACGGTCTGGAAAAACTAATGCTGCACGGAAAAGTGGAAGGAAAACGTGCTAGAGGTCGACAACGACAGACTTTCATGGACAGTCTGTCTCGATTCACAAACGCATCTAACAAGAACCTGTCTAAGATGGAAATATTCAGACGGACTGAAGACAGAGAGGCTTGGAAATCCCTGATCGTCGATGTCTGCGCCAGACCTGACACCTGAATGAATGAATTAATCTATGCGCACCAAAGGATTTTTTGTCCAAATTATGCATTACGCACTATAAATAATGTTTGTTGTCAAAATGTTGCTATACGCACCATATGTGAGGGTTTTTGTTCAAATCAAATTTTTTGGTCGGACGGACGAATAAAGCTATCCTTTCTCATAATGCAACGTTTTCAAGTCACCTAACTTTCCACTGATTCGGTCGGTGCCTTTTTGTCAGCCTCTAATTCAAAGCTATGCAGATATAAACAAGATCCAAGAAGTTCTAAAAAATACCAGCTTAAAGTCAACACGGACAAAACAGAGTACACATCATTATCAAAAAGCGAAGAAGGATGGAAAGAAGTAAAGAAAGTGGGATCGCTTATAGATGACGACAAAGACGTAGAAAGAAGAAAACAACTGGCGACTATCTAATCTTATCTTATCTTATCTTATCTTATCTATGGCGCCTTGTCCAACTGCTTCAAGCTGTGCTCTTTTTCCTAGTGATAATTTATATACGATAACCTATGCTGTGACTCCTTGTCGCTTATTGTTTCAAGCTGTGATCTTTTACCCGTATCTTGTAGCGGAGGGTACTCTGAGAGTTCTTATTGGCGACGTTGAGAGATTCAACACCAGCTCACGGTTCAAGGACTGGAGATACAGTGGAGTTATTGAGTATGAAAACCAAAGCGCTCATCAGGTAAGGTCCTGCCTATGTGTAGAAGTATTTACTACATGGACCTATATGGGGAGCGTAGTGGCACTAAGGTAAAGCACCAGCCTCCACTTTAGAAGATCACAGTTCGAACCCAACTGAAGCCACCTTGCTCCTCACTAATTGCGTCGGTGCTTTCTTGTCAGCCTCCAATTCAGAAGGTCTCAGTTCGAACCCAACTCAGCTCACCTTGCTACTGATTAGCCAGTGCCTTTAATTGCAGCTTTGAGCGTTTCAAGACCAGTGCGCAGTTCAATGACTGAAGATTCATGGTAGTTATTGAGTATGCCTACCAAAATCCGTAATTATAATAGGGCGGCATTTTTTTCATTGACCCGTGAGGGGAGCGTAGTGGCAATGGAGTTAAAGCACTGGCTCCAAAGCAGTAATTCCCGGTTCGAATACGGCTCAATTCACCTTGCCCTTTATTGATTGGGTCCGGTGTCAGTGTAATGAATCTCCAAGTTCTTTGTATCTGGGATCCTGTTGGCATAAAAGGATTTTGCCTGAGAGCTAGCAGACATTTTTGTTATCTTTGACCAGGGGTTACTCTTACAATGGTGACATTTTTACAGTACAGAGAATAATAGAACCTAAATTACAATTCTTGTTTTCTAGCTACGTTCCGTAATAATTCTAGGCGAAATTGCATTACTTAATCTATCAAATATTTTAACCATACAGAGCATAATCTAGCCTAAATTATAAGTATTATTTTCTAGTTACGCTCCGTAATAATCCTATGTGAAATTGTATTACTTAATCTATCAGATATTTTAACCATGCAGAGCAAAATAGTATAGAACCTAAATTACAAATCTTGTCTTCTAGCTACGTTCCGCAATAATTCTAGGCGAAATTGCATTTCTTAATCTAACAGATATTTTAACCATACAGAGCATAATATAACCTAAATCACAATTACCATCATCTAGCTACGTTCCGTAATCATTCAAGGCGAAATCACAGTCCTAAATCTATCAGATCCCTTTTTTATACATGTATTATTATTCCTCTTTTCAGATAATCTTTGAATCTGAAAGACAGGGCAGGGGAAACGCTCTGATTGCTGTGGACGACATCTTGGTTGGGGACTGTGACGACTTCCAAACCCCAGGGACCCAATCTCGAGACAAGACCACCGAGGCGCCCAAACCATCTATCATTCCAAACCTCCCAGTGCCAGACGAAGGAGACACCGACCATCCTTTGAAAATTAGTAAGGCGTGAGCAATAATGGAGAGTTCTATGACAAAGACATCATCTACCCTTATATAATATATTTGAATCAAGTCCAAATGAGATGCATACTACTGATTAATGTATTCATTTCAAAATGATTCTTAGAAGGGTACATTTTGTTGACTTTTCTTTAGCATCTAATTAGGACAAAACAATATCAGAGTATCATAAGAGATATTCAGTTTGTTATACTGTTGGAGTAAGCAAAGGAGATTTATATAAGTTTTAACACTTTTGCCTGTCTACTCTTTTGTACTAAAAAGGACATGTTTCAGTTTCAAGACAACTATTTTGTCAATCAAGCTAGTACGAATGTTGGTAATAAAGAAAATTGACCATTCTATTCCTGACTTGACTGTAGACGTCCTATAACCTTAAGTTTGATAGCTATTATAATTATATGAAATATTTTTGTTCCTTTTATCCAGATTGTTATGCCTATTGTATGCATTTCACAAGCTGCTACCAGCAGGGGAAATCCCATGTCTATTGCGTGTGAGTTTTACAGTATATTCTTCTTACTACATGTTATATTTTTACGCATTGTAAGCGGTAGTATTTTTTGTCAAATCTCTATTTCAACTGGTTGGTGAGACTGTGCTTTGAAATTAAACGCAATTTTAAACCTTATTGGATTACATTTCATGAGAGAGAATTTATTCACAAACAAAGCAATGTCCTCATAAATAATAATTTTGTTTTTATTTTTTTGTTTTTTTAGATAACATTTTGTCATCTCCATATCTGGAGATTCGCGATTCGAATCCCCTATAACTGGTGGGATTGGTCTCAGAAAAATGAGACCAACTGTTTCATGTGTGGCAACACATAAAATTGTCAGACGTCAGTCTTGGGGCCCGTCAATGTCTTTTTAAAACGGCAGTATGCGCCGAGGACTAATATCAGTACGTAATCTTTCTAGTGGTTCGCAAACCAGGTTACCCGATAAAATATCGGACAGTCATCTTAAATGTGGATGCAAAGTCTAAAACAGCTAACTTTGTTGTAATAAATGGAAATCAGTTTGTACATGTATAATTATTCCATTTGTCTTCACTCTTTCAATTGTCCAGGTGTCAGACGGGCTACAGTGGCAGTCAATGTAACATTCCTGACCAGCAAAATGAGAAACCCTCTGGATTGGACGATAATGGTAACCAGGATATGAATTCCAAGACATCACAAACAATAAAAAGCAAAACAGATGAAGGACAGGGCTCTAATGGTAAGAAGGAAATGGAACTGGCATTGCTGAAGGTTTTGGGCGTCTTGGTGATGTATCTATACAATAGAATTTTTGGTTTTTTTAATTGTTTTTTTAATACTTTTTTAGCGTAATTTGTGTGTGTTCCTTACCCTCCTGTCTCTGCCTTTCTTTCTGTCTGCCTGCCTGCCTGTCTGTTTGCCTCTCTCTGTCTCTGTCTCTCTGTTCTCACTCTGTTGCTTTCTCATACGATCACTCGAGTTGTCAAACGATGTTGCAGTTTTGTCTATTCTTATCACAGTCCGAAAATTGCTAAAGGTGTACGAATTGTATTTTAAATTTGTATTCATATCATCTCACTAAATGTTGAATTATTTCAATATCAATTAAAATATGTCTATGTCCTAAATTTCATTCAATGTTGATCTAAACTAATTTCATTTCATATTCTCCATCACCCTGATCTTGTAGGTGGAATTATAGCAGTAGCAGTAGTGGCTACCATCGTCGTACTGGCGCTTCTAGCCTTGGCAGTGTTGGTCTTCTTGGTCAAAACCAACAGAATGTAAGTTTGTGAAAGCAAGCAAGGAACGTAAATACATTATTAGGCTTTGAGCTTCCTTTAGGAAGGCAATTTTTAATCAATTGATTGTTATTATGATTATCTATAAACCAATCAGAACAAAGGTAAACAAGAGGTGACGAGGTGATTACTATTCTAGAACTAGCCGGAGGTTTCGAGAAGGGCTGTGTTCAGTAAGCAAAACTCACAATCAAATTCTTAGGCTTGAAATACAATCGTTATGCAAACAAACAAGATAATGTACATACATCTAGTCAATCCGCTACCCAAAAGTTACGCACCTAAAAAGGGTGAGGAAATGAATAGATCAACTTATAGTACAATGCGTTACATAGTAATATCATGTAATATCGAATTTTATATGTGCGACTTTCACTAAATACAAGTGCATTAGTGCTCTATGATAATGCAATATGTGTATGCGTGATCGATTTAAATACACTTCAGTGTGTGTAGTGCGCTCTTTCTTAAATGTGTGTGTAGTGTGCTCTTTTTTAAATGTGTGTGCATGTGTATGCATGATCTTCATTAATTACACGCTTAAATATTTCTTGTAATAAATTTGATGGATGTGTGTTTGATCTTTAATAGTTTTACTTTTGTGTGTATGTGATATCTTTTTGGCAATTTGTTTCTACCTCTTTGAAGGGTTGTAAATAGTTATTATAAACCAATAAAAAGATTTTTTTTTTATAAAAACCCGTGTTGGAATTGACTTTTTTGGCTGCTTAGAACCACCAGTTTTGAGTACTGTAAATTCCAGTTGAAAAATATACTGATTGGGCGGGTGTCAGTTTAATGTAATCATCTGAGACAGGAGTCCCCACCTCCGTCTCGAATGTAGCAGCAAATAAAACGTCAGTCTTGGGGCCCGTCCACAATATAACCTATATAGTGCTGACGTTGGACGTTAAACCAACTCAACACAACTCAGCTGAAATTTACAAAATGTCCCAACCCCAACAGCTCTTTCCTCAAAATGACTTCTAAATTGACCAATGTATACTCTTAAACAAAGAAAATCTTTAAAGCTGTTGTTACACGACATGGTTAATTAAGAAGGCATAAAAAGAAATACATGTATTAGCAAACTAGGCCTTACCGAATGCCTATCAATCAAACCTGTAATGTTGTTTTTTTTTAGTTAAGCTTCCAAGCCTTTGTCTAGGGCCACGAAGAGGAAAACAGCAATTCTGTGTCTCTGCGTTGGTGTTAAATGATTATAAGAATTGGGGAAGGCCAGGTATCGAAGGAAGGAGTTATTGTCTGAGTTGGTTAAAACTAGAACATTAGAACAGTGTGTATTCCACAGTTTTAAAATTGCCAGCACATCGTGAACAGTGGTGTCTGTATTGAGTCCGTTAACGGTTTAAGTGATGAAGTTCTCTATAGGGTTTAATGTCTTCTAGGTTTCTATGGAGGGTTCTATACAGTGACGGGCCCCGTGCTGTCACACATATGAGAGGGCGGAGATACCATGTCTCAGCCGGTCACATTAAACTGACATCGTTCCAATCAGTCACAATAATATTTTCGATTACATTTTTACCTTACGTTCATTATAAGAAAAATGTATGACAATGTAGTTAAACAATTAATGTCGTTTTCTTCTCTGTTTTCCTTCCTTCACAGCTTCCCGACGTTTTAAGAACTGAGATTTTATAGTAATGTTTTATCAGTGAGTGCAACAGAGTAGAAAAGGCGGGCAAGAGAACTTGTAGAAGACACGGTGTTGGGGAAAAGAACAATTGATGCAATGCATAGGGCACAAAAGTTATATTTTTAAAATGAGTCCCATAGAGCAGACAGCAACTAGGATAAATGTGTTATATTTTAAGACTTAAAATATAACACATTTAAGTGTGCTCTTTCTTAAATTAATGTGTGTGTACTTGTATGATCTTCATTAATTACATGTATATGTTTATTTGTTACTTGTACTGAATTTAATGGATTTGTATTTAATCTTTTTTAGTTGTTGTTTTTTATGTATGCCACAATTTGTTTCCACCTCTCTCACAAAATTATTGTAAATAATTATAAACTAATAAAAACAGTTGTTTTTCATAAAAAGAATTTGATTTGAACTTTCTAGACTGATTAGGACTACCAGTTTTGAGTGTTGTACAATATCAGCTGAAAATCACCAAATGTCCCAACCCCAATACCTCGTTTCTTAAATTGTAATGGCTTCAAAGTGTATCGATGTATATTCTATACAAGGAAAATCTTTAAAGCTGTTGTTACAAGGCATCTATGGTTAATTCATGAGGCATAAAAAGAAATACATGTATTAGCAAACTAGACCAAACTGAATGCCTAGCAATCAGTCTTGTAATGTCATTGTTTAGCCCAGCGATCTCTCAGCTTCCAAGCCTTTGTCTAGGGCCACGAAATAAAAAACAGCAGCTCTGTGTCGCTGCGTTGATGTTGAATAATTATACGAAGTTGGTAAGGTCAGGTAACGAAGAAAGGAATTATTGTCTAAGTTCGTTAAGACTAGAACATGGGAACAGTGTGTGTTCCAGAGTTTCAAATTGCCAGTGAACAGAGGTGTGAGGCCTATATTGAGTCTGTTTACTGTTTAGGTGATAGTGAAAGGCAAAGATCAACCCTGTTTGTGTTATATATGATGCTTGGAATTCAAAACTGCAATTGGCATTATTTAAGCCCCGTCCCCATCATGCTGTGCACCTCACTCCTATACACTCTGCGTCTATTGCGCCTCTGAGAAGTCAACCAATTAGTTAACTATCACTATCGACTTGGAGTCCGTCCACAATGTAGCCTATACAGTGCTAGGATTGTACGTTAAGCAACCAAATAACCCACACTGTAAGGTAAACCCAATAGGCAAGAGGCGTAGTATACTGTCCAAAGATGAGTTGAATTGAGATGAGGTAGTATAACGTCTAATATCAGCACTATATAGGCTATATTGTGGACGGGTCCAAAGACTGACGCTTGACAATTTTATGTGCTGCCACACACGAGACAGGGCGGGTACCATTACTCCTGTCTCAGCCGGTCACATTAAACTGACACCGACCCAACCAGTATGGAGCGAAGTCACCAGAGCTTAAACCACGGACCTTTTGCGTCGGAAGCCGAAGTTCTACCCCAGAGCTCCCCCCCCACCCCCGCCCCCGGAATTTTGCGTCGGATCCCAGGGCCACCGCGCCCCCCTGTTCTGAGACAAGCTTTTCTTCATTTGTCGACTCTATATGATTCCCCATGTTGATCGCCATTCAGGTAATGTTATGAATATTAAATTTATTGTGTGATAAAAAAAACAACAACTACGAAATGCATTAAAAGTTTTAGTAAGCGTCGGCATTCCAAGACTGAACAGTATAGGTCGTAAGTATAATACTGTGGTACGCCTAGAACCCGGCTTAAGATTGAGAAGTAATAAGGCCTACGACGAGTTGTAAGCTACTGCGACATTGTACTTACAACCCTATGTGTGCACGACAATTCAATACCACCTACTGCTGTTTTTCACTGTTGGAAAGTGAAGTTCTCTTAAAAGGAAAAACAACACAGTAACCAGACAAAGAAAATGTTTTTTGATAACGTATGTTAGTACTGCAACGAAATAACAAAATTGAGAGCTTGAAATACTCATTTTATTATCATTTTTTTGTTTTGTTTTTGGAAATAGGGCAGTTTTATAGAACACTGCAACACAAGCAGTTCCTGAAACAGAACACAATAGGGTTTAAATCAAAGCTGCAAACCCAATCAGCATTGAAGTGTTAAAAAGTCACCAAAAATGTGACAAAATAATTATGTACAAACACGTAAGATTGAAAACCTTCGTTTAAACATTAGTAACATAATTATTATAAAATAATTGTATATACACTAGCGTCTTTTTGACGCACCCCACCTCAAAGGAGACTGAAGGGGGAGAGATAGATAGATAGAAAGATACATTTATATATACAATCTATCTGATACATTTGTATCATAAGCCTGATATCCATGTCACGAGCCTAATACATTTGTACCACAAGCCTATTACCCATGACACATGCCTATTATCCATGACACAAGCCTATTATCCATGTCACAAGCCTATACATTTGTACCACAAGCCTATATCCATCACAAGCCTGATACATTTGTACCACATGCCTATTATCCATGTCACAAGTCTAATACATTTGTACCACACGCCTATTATCCATGATACAAGCCTATTATCCATGACACAAGCCTATTATCCATGACACAAGCCTTATACATTTGAATCAGAAGCCTAACAAATTTGAATTGCAAGGCTGCTATCCAACAATATCCAACGCCATAACAAGCCATTACATTTGTACCACAAGCCTATTACCCATGACACAAGCCTATTATCCATGACACAATTCTATTATCCAATACACGAGCCTACTACATTTGTACAGACACAAGCCTATTACCCATGACACAAGCCTATTACCCGTGACACAAGCCTAACACATTTGAATCACAAGGCTGCTAAATCTACGACAGGTTCATCCGGTGATAAAGGTTGGCGGTGCGAGAATATCCAACGCCGTAACAAGCCATTACATTTGTATCACAAGTTACAAACACGTAAGATTGGAAACCTTCGTTTAAACATGAGTAACATCATTATTTTAAAAAAATTATTGTATATGCACTAGCGTGTTTGAGACACACCCCACCTCAAATAAATGTATCTACAATAGTGTCTTTTAGACGCACCCGACCTCAAAGGAGACGAGAAGGGGGATAGATAGATAGATAGATAGATAGATAGATAGATAGATAGATAGATAGATAGATAGATGGATAGATAGATGGGTGAATAACTCGATAGATAGATAGATAGATAGATAGATAGATAGATAGATAGATAGATAGATAGATAGTAGATATATATAGATAGAGAGAGAGAGAGAGAGAGAGAGAGAGAGAGAGAGAGATAGTGGATAGTAGATAGATAGGTAGGTAGAGAGAGAGAGAGTGTCACAAGTCTGCCACATTTGTGTAGCAAGTCTTATAAATAAATGGCACAAGCCTTACACATTTGTGTCACAATCTATACTGAAAACCTAATACATCCATGTTACTAGTGAGGCATATCCATTTCAAAACTCTGACACAGCTAGGACTCAAGTCTAGCACACCCATGTCATAAGCCTGACACATACATGTCACAAGCCTGATACATACATGTCATAAGCCTGACACATACATGTCACAAGCCTGACACATACATGTCACAAGCCTGACACATACATGTCACAAGCCTGACATATTTATGTCACAAGCCTGACATATCCATGTTATACGTTTCAAATATATATTCAACAAGACTAAATGTCAAATGTCACAAGCCTGACAAGTACATGTCGCAAGCGTGACATATCTATGTCATCAGCTTTGTACATCCATTTCAGATTGGTATACATTTGTACCACAAGCCTATAATCCATGGCATAATCCTGATACATTTGTACCACAAGCATATTATGCATCACACAAGACTGATACATTTGTACCACAATCCTATTATCCATGTCACAAGCCTAAGACAATTGTACCACAAGCCTAGTATCCATATCACAAGCCTAAGACAATTGTACCACAAGCCTAGTATCCATATCACAAGCCTCCTGACACATATATGTCATAAGCCTGACACATTTATGTCACAAGCCTGACATACTCATGTTGTACTTGTCAAATATATATTGAACAAACCTAAGATGTCCATATCACAAGCCTGACAATTACATCTCGCAAGCGTGACATAATCTATGTCATCAGCTTTGTACATCCATTTCAGATTGGTATACGTTTGTACCACAAGTATATTAGCCATGTCACAAGCCTAATACATTTGTATCACAAGCCTGATATCCATGACAAAAGCCTACTACATTTGTACCACAAGATTATTATCCATGATACAAGGACAGGTTTATCCTATGATGATGTTTGGCGCCTTTAACAAGCCTATTATCCAGGACACAAGCCTATTACCCATGACACAAGCCTATTACTCATGACACAAGCCTAACACATTTGAATCACAAGGCTGCTAAATCTACGACAGGTTCATTCTTTGATATTGGTTGGCCGTGCGAGAACATCCAACGCCATCACAAGCATTACATTTGTACCACAAGCCTATTACCCATGACACAAGCCTAATACATTTGTACCAGAAGCCTATTACCTAATCTTAACACATTTAAACTACAAGGCTGCTAAATCTACGACAGGTTCATCCGGTGATAAAGGTTGACGGTGAGAGAATCGCCAGCGCTGAGATACTCTGTGTTCATCGCAAGCAGCCAGTCGCACGGTGAACGTACTGTTGTCTAGAGTGTGGGACTCAAGGCACTTGTCTGATGGACTGTGGAGGATGGAGCTGGTCTGGGTAGTGGAAGAGGATAATCGTTAAAAGAAAAAATAGTAGTTATTGTTAACAAAGAAACCAACAGCGTGGCCTAAAATAAAATAATAGTGGGTTGAGACCGAAATAGTTCTATCTTAACTTTTACTAGTTTACCAGGCATTGGTAATGGTATAAAGCTCCGAGTTCAAAAGTTCTATGTAAGCTACTTTTATAAAAATCAGAGACATACTAGATGTAAGCAGTGCAATTTGTAGTGCTCAAGGCTTTTGGAGCTTTAATCAGTCGATGCCATTCTTCTTGTTTTATCTATAGAGGAAATTAAGCTTTATAATTCTGGACACAATCAATAGAGAAATATGTAATAATGCACTGAGAACGCGAAGTGTGAAAGTCAAACCATTAAAACATTGTCTTAATGCACAGACATCGGAGATATTCAAATTTACGATAAAAAAAAAAAGCTTTATTAGTCTAGCTCGAACATTTTTAAAGTTATTTCTTTAATGTTCTCACGAACAAAATGGTTTTATCTCAATTTGTACTAGTTTACAAGTTATTGGTATGGCTTAAAGATTGAGACCTAAATAGTTCTATCTTAACTTTTACTAGCTTACCAGGCATTGGTAATGGTTTAAAGCTCTGAGTTCAAAAGTTCTATGTATGCTACTTTTATAAAAAAAAATCAGAGACATACTAGATGTAAGCAGTGTAATTTTTAGTGTTCAAGGCTTTTGAAGCTTTAATCAGTCGATGCCATTCTTCTTGTTTTATCTAAAGATGAAATTAAGCTTCATAATTCTGTGCGCAAACAATAAAGAGATATATAATGATGCACTGAAAAAGCGAAGAGTGAAAGTCGTACCACAGAGCTCGGAGATGTACAAATTTACGATCAGAAAACATAGCTTTATTCGTCCAGCTCGGACACTTTCAAAGATTTTTTTTAACTTTTTCACCAGAAAATGGCCTAAAGAAAATGTAAGAGCAAATTGCAATCCTAATTGAGCAAGAAAAATTGTCTGTCCCCATTTCGTTCATTAACTAGTTTGTGATTTCACATTGTGTCCAACTTACTTTTGTGAACGTCCACCGAGACGGCGAGGGAATAAGTTCGCATCTAACCAAGACTATGTCCCAGTCAGGGCGCGTTGAATTCCCGCTTTGTTCTCGGCCACCATCTTTAGATCCACTGGACTTTGCCATCCGGCTGGTCAGAATGTGTATCACGGCGGTTTTCGTACGGGAAATGGAGATACGTTGCGGTGCGGTTTTTGCTGCCATCTGCTCTCCAACTGGAAGCGTGCCTTTTTCCTGAGGGTGCAGGCACAAGTTGTTTTCCGTTCGCAAGAGACCATTGTCCGTCAGGTACCAAAAATCCGGAAGGTCGACAGATTTTTTTCTGGCGTGTTTGGTGTTCGACGATATTTGGAGTTTCTTCAAGGAAACTTTGGGTGTATCTGAGAAGAATTTTGAAATTGGTCCATTCACAATTATGCACAGTTACGTAGTGAATATTTCTTCTCGTTACATACACTGTTTGATAATCATGAGATGAGAAACATATGTTGTCACACGTAGACAAAAATACAGTGAAGAGGTTATTGCTATTACTTCCTCCTACTTAAGCTTGGGCTTTGACTTCAATATGAATATTTAAGAGTAATGTACTTTCCTTGTAAAAATATAATAAAACTGGAGAAAGACCACACAACCCTGTGAGAGTCCTCTCTTTATATGCAGAGTTTCTTATTGGCCATTTCCCATTTGTATGCCATAGACATTACCTACATCGGCAATATCTTTTTCACCAATGTCAGTTTGCTTCCGACAGGTGATCTAGTTCTTATGCATTACTGTGTGGATCCTCTCTTTATTGGCTATTTCCCAATAAGATTTCCTACAATATCTATTTCACCACAGTCAGTTTGCTTCCGACAGGTGATCTAGTTCTTATGCATTACTGTGTGAATCTTCTCTTTATTCTTTTCCCAAAAAGATTTCCTACATCGACAATATCTTTTTCATCAATGTCAGTTTGCTTCCGACAGATGGTCTAGTTGTTATGCATCACTGTGTGGATCCACTCTATTGGCTATTTCCCAAAAAGATTTCCTAAATCGGAAATATCTTTTTCACCAATGTCAGTTTGCTTCCGACAGGCGATCCAGTTCTTATGCATTACTGTGTGAATCTTCTCTTTATGGGCTTTTTCCCAAAAAAAAATTACCTACATCGGCAATATCTTTTTTATCAATGTCAGTTTGTCTCCGGCATATGATCCAGTTCTTATGCATTACCGTCTGAATCCTCTCTTTATTGGCTTTACTCCAAAAAGATTCCCTACATCGGCCATATCTTTTTTATCAATGTCAGTTTGTTTCCGACAGGTTATCTAGTTCTTATGCATTACTTTGGGGGTCCTCTCTTTTAGCTTTTCCCCAAAAATAATTTGCTACATCGGCAATATATTTTTCACCAATGCCAGTTTTTTTCCGACGAGTGATCTAGTTCTAATGCATTACTTTGTGGATCCTCTCTTTATTGGCTATTTCCCAATAAGATTTCCTACATCGACAATATCTTTTTCATCAATGTCTGTTTGTTTCTGACAGGCTATCTAGTTCTTATGCATTACTTTGTGGATCCTCTCTTTATTGGCTATTTCCCAATAAGATTTCCTACATCGGCAATATCTATTTCACCACAGTCAGTTTGCTCCCGGCAGGTGATCTAGTTCTTATGCATTACCGTCTGAATCCTCTCTTTATTGGCTTTACTCCAAAAAGATTCCCTACATCGGCCATATCTTTTTTATCAATGTCAGTTTGTTTCCGACAGGTTATCTAGTTCTTATGCATTACTTTGGGGGTCCTCTCTTTTAGCTTTTCCCCAAAAATAATTTGCTACATCGGCAATATATTTTTCACCAATGCCAGTTTTTTTCCGACGAGTGATCTAGTTCTAATGCATTACTGTGTGGATCCTCTCTTTATTGGCTATTTCCCAAAAATATTTCAAACATAGGCAATATCTTTTTTATCAATGTCAGTTTGTTTCGGACAGATGATCTAGTTCTTATGCATTACTGTGTGAATCCTCTCTTTATTGGCTTTTCCCCCAAAAAGTCCCACATCGGCAATATCTTTTTCATCAATGTCTGTTTGCTCCCGACAGGTGATCAAGTTCTTATGCATTACTGTGTGGATCTTCTCTTTAATGTCTTTTCCCCACAAAAGATTACCTACATCGCCAATATTGTCTTTTTCATCAATGTCAGTTTGCTTCCGACATATGATCCAGTTCTAATGCATTTACGAATCTTAACACAAACCTGTGGTTCCGATCTCTCCAACGACAGTAAGTGCCATCATGTCACCTCCATGCTGCTGCTGCTGCTGATGCTGCTGCTGCTGCTGCAGATGCCCGCTGCCTAGCAACCGACCAATCACAAGCTTTTGTGGCTCCACCTGGGCCAGAAACCACCGGAAGTCGAGGCAGTCCCGGCTGCGCTCCAGGCGAGGATGATTAAGGTGGTTGTTATTGTCAAGGATAACTTCGTGGGATCCCAACTTCTGTTTCGAAGTCTTGGACCACAGTCCTCTGGGTGAAGCGTGAAGCAGAGGGGAGGAAGGAAACATTAATAGTTGTGGGATACTGAATACAGAATAGAGAACTTATATTTTTCCTCATGGTAAGATGGAATCTGGGTCCGTGGTTTCATAAACAGAAGAAAAAACATTGCGACATTTGCGTGGAGACAGAAAGGTACCGTTCATCTCTTTATAAAGAATGTACATTATGAATAGAGGACATTTTAACCAAAGTTTGTTTTACATAATACATGAATGTGATAACAATTATTTATGATAAATAATAATAAAAAAAATTATTTGTGTACATGTGATTCTACCTGTGTTATACATAAACAATATAACATAATAAAAATATCTATTAACAGAATCTAATGTATGTAGGGTGCTTTATGTCCTTATCAAGCATTGTATTGATAACACTCAAAGACACCCCACAAAACGTACACGTCTGTTCCTAATGGAACAGAATTAGATTAAAATGGCTTAAGTGGAGGAGCGTCGGTCTCAAAATCGGAAGGTCCACGGTTCGAATGCGACGATAAGTTACAAATTTATTAATTTGTCTCTTGGTCAGTATAATGCAACCCGCTTAGACAATAATCCGGTTTTCTTCACCCTCGTGTGTGACAGCACGTAAATTTGTCAGACGTCATTCTTGGGCGTCGTTCACAATGTAACCTCTATAGTGCCGAAGCTCGACGCTAGCAACCAAGCAAACATTACTCCTATCTCAGCCCATAACATTATACTGACACCGACTGAAACAGTTACAGGGGACGAAAATCGGACAAATACATTTTTGACCGGTCGTGAGTTTTTAACCGCGGTTCTCCTGATCTGAAGACCAATGCTCTACCATTTGAGCCAGTTCGCTCCCGGCTGGGTAGCAAATGTTAATACAAAATAGCAACAACAATACTTAACAAGATAATGAATGGCGAAACTCACAGACGCTCATACGCGAAGGGTTGATACTCTCCGAGCCACGACAGTATTATCATCATTTTCTCGGCGTCCGTTTTCTCTATCTCGTCTGAAACTACAAGAAAGACAAAAAACAATTATTTAAAACAAACAAGTGGTATTAATAACGTTATTTTTTCTATTCTTCACTTCGTATTAATAATATACATTTAAATAATTCTAGCGTTTTATATATTTATAATTATAATTATAATTATTATATATAGGCCCTGATTATAATTATAAATATATATTACGTTAGCAACACTAACCCAAGTTGATGTTTTTGAAATGTATAAGATAACATCAGGTTCTATTAAAAAAAAGTATGTCAGTAAAACTGCATATATAAAAATCTGTTTAATGTGACCGGCTAAGACAGGAGTCATGGTATCTCCGTTATGTCTCGTGTGTGACAGCACATAAAATGTCAGACGTCTGACTTGGGGTTTGTCTACAATGTATACTATATAGTACTAGAGTTAAACGTTATACCAAATTTAAAAAAAAACAAACTCAACAACGCCTGTATAAAACACAAACTAAATTATCAGACGTAATATATGTGACCGGCTAAGACAGGAGTCATGGTATCTCCGTTATGTCTCGTGTGTGACAGCACATAAAATGTCAGACGTCTGACTTGGGGCTTGTCTACAATGTATACTATATAGTACTAGAGTTAAACGTTATACAAATTTTAAAAAACAACAACTCAACAACGCCTGTATAAAACACAAACTAAATTATCTTAAAGACGTAATATCAATATTCTATACATGTATTTCTTCTTTAGTCGTAGCCTCCCGCCTATATTTAATATGCATATCTTCTTTAGTCGTAGCCTCCCGCTTATATTTATTATGCATATCTTCTTTAGTCGTAGCCTCCCGCCTATATTTAATATGCATATCTTCTTTAGTCGTAGCCTCCCGCCTATATTTAATATGCATAATTATCTCCTTTAGTCGTAGCCTCCCGCCTATATTTAATATGCATAATTATCTCCTTTAGTCGTAGCCTCCCGCCTTTTTTTCACTGCGCAGTCGCAGACTCCGCGAAGCAATTCTCACCTGGACTACTTGCAGACGGCAAACTGACGAGTCCAACTCGGGAGCAAGGGATCAGCTGGATTGGGTGACCGCACATCCAAGATCTGTGTTCGAACAGAAACAGCAAGGAAATAATTCATTTTTTCACTGCAGTTTTATCAGTCACCAGATATCTATGGATTTAGTGAGACGTGTGTGTTTGTGTGTGTGTGTGTGTGTGTGTTTGGACAGAAACAGCAAGGAAATAATTCATTGTTTCACTGCAGTTTTACCAGTCACCAGATATCTATGGATTTAGTGAGACGTGTGTGTTTGTGTGTGTGTGTGTGTGTGTTTGGACAGAAACAGCAAGGAAATAATTCATTGTTTCACTGCAGTTTTATCAGTCACCAGATATCTATGGATTTAGTTAGACGTGTGTGTGTGTTTGGACAGAAACAGCAAGGAAATAATTCATTGTTTCACTGCAGTTTTATCAGACACCAGATATCTATGGATTTAGTGAGACGTGTGTACCTTCATAAAACACAACAAGGGAATAATATTTTTCGCTGCAAACTTTTACAAGACACCAGATATATACAGATTTAGTGATAGGTGTGTATGTTCGTACAAACAACAACAAGGAACTATGTATTTTCTTTCGCTAAAAGTTTTCCAGACAACAGATGTCTATAGATTTAGTGAGACGTGTGTATGTACGAACAGAAACAAAAAGCAAATGATTCATTTATTGGTTCGTTGCAACGTTTTACCAGACACTAAAGATTTAGCGAAACGTATGTATACTTGCACAGAAACAGCAAGGAAATAATTCATTGTTTCGCAGTAGAGTTTTACCAGACATTAAAGATTTAGTGAGACGTGACTGTGTGTGTGTGTTTGAACATATTTAGTGAGACGTGACTGTGTGTGTGTGCGTTTGAACAGAAACAACGAGAAAATAGTTATTTCCTTGCAAAGTTTTACTACACACTATAGATTTTAATAGAGATAGATATTATGTGTGCATTTTTCGCCGATAGCATCTGTAAGTCAACCGGGGTAAATCAGGAACAAGACGCTAATGTTTTTTTAGCTAGTGCCCTCTAAATATAAAAAAGCAACACGCATATTTACTTTTTCTTTTTACATACTTCTTGTATTTTCTCTGTTTTCTAATTTAATAGAGTGAATATGTTCACCCTCTTGATCGTTTCTTACCACGCCGCAAACATTTCTAGCGCATTGATATGTTTTTGTGCTAGCACCTCTTTCTATTGATCTGCACACGTTCCATATATAAATCCTGTCCACAATATAGCCGATATAGTTCTGATGTTGGGCGTTAAACCATCCCAACTACAAAGTACTACAATTAGCCCATATCGAAATACTAGAGAATCATAATTTTTATCGTTATTAATTTTCCGAATTCCAAAAAAAAAAAAAAAAAAAAAGTGCGCAAACAGTAATAGACCTTAATCCATTGAATGCGAAAAAGTTATATAATTTCTAACACTTTATAAATCTCTTCACATCTAACAATGGCCACTGACTTGAAGGAGAACTCCAAATGCAAAAGGTCAAGGTCGCTGATAGACTCCCTGAGGCCGCCTGCCTCAAGAAACAGCTTCCGGTTCATGGCGAAAATGCCGTCTGCTATCACCGGATTTGACTCGGGCATGGTGTAGCGGGAAGTCTCTTCTCGCGCCTGCGCAGACACGGAGAGGAAGGGCTGGGTTTGATTTTGTTTGCAATGAGGTGAAAAGTTTGTCTACATGAATAAGAACAAGTGTAATCCAAAAACAATTTTTTAAAATATTCTAATAGAAGGCCGTTTTTTCTCATTAATAAAAAAAATTATACGAGTCCAGTAAGGATAAATGTATTGCTGGTAGAAATATTTTTAAGGGGTACGGGAGCAGACATTTCAAACGTGAAACTTCTCTTCTGCAAAAGTTAAAATATGCGTGGACGTTAGTACTCGTAAAAAGAGGTTAATTAACGTATTGCTTTCGGTTATGTTAGCGAATTATAACAGAATAACTTTGAAAATCAATGTAAAAAAAACAGAACATATGAAACGAAACACAAGTAAGTGACCGTGATATAAAAAGCAACAATTGTAACACTACAGAAATTTATTTGAAGATGAAAATAAAATGCAAGACATCTATTCAAAAGGATACAACAAAAACATTTTAAAATTATTAAATTTAAGCCAAAGACGAGAAACAAAACAAGTCTGACCCCTGTCCTTCTTCGTGCGATTGTCATATCCCAGGAGAAAGACCCGATTGTCATCTCCGACATCGGAGTTTTCTTGTACCTGAGGAAGGAAACACGTATAAAATGGAGAGTACAGGGTGAAAACGACGGCAGTCACAAAAATGGTTTTTTACAAGTTACCCCCTTTGTCCGATTATTCCCCTGTTAAAGATCGTTACTATATAACTAATTTTGGCTAAAACGACTGTAGTCCTATAATATTAAGGTCTTTTAAAACAGCACCTCGTGACAGAAATACAGACTTGCAGAATTTAATTTCCTCAAAACGCAGAATCTGAGACAACCGTCGTTTTTTTCCTGTGCGAAGTGGGGTTGGCTGCCTTTGCGCATGTATGCGTGTTAGTGTTAGTGTTATCTTACAAAGAGAAAGTAGACTAAAACTACCGAAAATGCTATTAAGATTCATTCATGTACATGGCATGTACCGTTGTACAAAGTACCTCTAAGCTGTTTCTACTTCAACCGAATAATAACATAATTTTATACAAAACATTTTTTTTTAATTTCAGTGTCGCAGTAATTCCTGGTTTCAAACCACTACGCAGTGATCTTCAAAATAAAAAAAAAAGATTAGGCATACCACAAAACAAAGATTTGGACGAGCTCTGAACCATTTCCCAGATCGAACTGCGTAAATTTAACCGCACAAATAAAGAGAGCAGCGACAATAGTGAAACTGTTAGATTTGTCGACATCGCTAATTAAAGGTCTTAAGGCAAGGAATTCAATATAT
>RQTK01000102.1:209050-254457 GCA_003991915.1 Elysia chlorotica | reverse complement strand
TCCCTCTCTCTCTCTCTGTCTCCCTCTCTCTCACTCTCTCCTTCTCTCTCTCTCTCTCTCTCTCTCTCTCTCTTTTTTTTTTTTGCTTCGCGGAGCTCTATCTTATAATGAATTCATAAATTGGATAAAAGTAGAGTCGGGAATTACAACAGAAATATTATGTGGTTGTGTAATTATATTTTGATATACCGGTTAATTTCTTACAACTACAAATTATCACCATCATGACATGGTAATGAGAAAAAGGGTGAATGAGGGAGGGGGGTGGGGGCAGGGAGAAAGATATGAGGTATTAATGGCAGGTAGACTATGTTAGAACAAATAAAGAAAAGATGAGTTGGATGGTAAGATTGTTTGAAGATAAATAGAAAGAGTGTGGGAGATAGAGATCTAGAAAAGTAGAGATATAGTGAGGGATAGCAAAGGGAGATAGAGATTGTGAGGGGAAAGAGAAACTCAGAGACAGGATGAGAGACACAGATAGAGAGAAAATTGGGAAGACAAAGAGACGGAGTGTGTGTGTGTATGTGTGTAGTAAGAAAGAGTTAAGGGAAAGATGTACTCAGATGGAAAGAATGAGAGAGAGAGAGTGTGTGTGTGTGTGTGTGTGTGAGAGAGAGAGAGAGAGTGTGTGTGTGTGTGTGTGTGTGTATGTGTGTGAATCTGCTTGTATTAAAAGAAAGGGAAGGAAGAAGAGATCTTTTCGCAGGATTATGAAAAGTCAAAACCAACTCACATGAAAATCTTTCTGGTGGCCATTCTCCAACAGTTTCATTTGTTCAACTATGACCCCTGACCCTCCATGACCCCATGACATTAGAAAGGTTATATCAGGGGAACCTGACTTAGCTTCCGACGACCGCGCCGAGATTTCCTCGCTGGCGCCAAGAATGCTGATGGTGATGGTCATACACAGCACAATCATGAAAATTAGACTGCTGACAGCTATCAGCACACGCGTGTAGCAATCCAACTTTTTGCGTGCGCGGCGCGCCATATTTTCTCCCGAATTCTGTTCATTAGAGGAATGGCCTTTTTTTTTTTTTACGAGACTGTTGAGTCGTCACATATTAAGCCTCGTTACCTCAGCTTTGGTGGCGTTTCGTGCCTGGAGTAAATGAAAGAGAGAGAGGCCATAATGATTATTGTATGAAGTTAGTCGACATTTTCTAAGGATACAAGCTAATCCAGCAAGTTTTCGAATTCGAAAAAAATACACGTTCTGATACATGTGAATCAAACATGGTGAATCAGACCCAAGTCTGAATTTGGACCTTATAAGTGTTATAAAAAGATGTGTCCAGAAGAATATGAGAATAGGTCAAAGGGTGCCCAGTGGTTATGCGCATAGCTACATTTTCAAATATTTCAAAACTAAGCTTATTTCATAAATCATTATTTATTGTGACCTTATTGTATTACTATCTGAGTCCAAATATGCTATTTTGGTCTATACTTATAAAGGCATTCTAGAAAAAAAAAGTGTGTTTAAAGTTTTGAATCGAGAGTCGGAAAACAATGGCGGTCGTCCAACACAGACTATCACAGATCAAGTTTTGCCTCCCCGTCGCAAAACACAGATTGTCGGTCCGTCAACGGAAGCTGTTATCCGTCGTGCGACAGCCGGTTTATCTCCAGGAACGAATAACCACTAAAAATGGATCTCTGCATATTGTCTGTGTCTGTCCGGGATGGATGTATGAGTTGGTATAGTCGCACCTTTAACTTTAAATGATGATTTTTGTCACATTAAGGATTTCACCTGAAAAAAATAAGAAGATAATATCTATGGAATTGCCAAAATACATATCTGAACTTATACAACCAATGTGTTGAGAATCATTTATCGTTCAATGTGTGGGTTTCCCGCAATTTCACAAGTATATTATCTATCTTAGTTATCTGACTATAGTATCTTCAGTTTATGTTTTTTACCTATTTGGTTACGTAGGCCTATTTAGTTACAGCGGAAAATCGTAATAAAACAATAGGAGCGATGTTAAGAGACACTTTAGATATTTAAAGTGCAGAATCGTCGAAGTGTTATAATTATTGCAGTAGATCTAAAAATAATATTCAGCTTGCGCGCTTTATGTTCTGTTTAAAGATTAGAGTAAGTTGCAGTCGCACCATTAAGCATTACTCCATCATTCTACTTAATCAATCAACTTGAGTCTTAATTTGAATTCACGTCTCTTATTTCGTTCAATGTTGATTAATTTAAAATCCAAATAAATATTATGAAGATTGCGATAACTGAAATTTCCAGTATAAATCTTTCTTTGTTTTCATTAAAGTGTCTCTTACCGGATTCTTCAACAAGCAGACGGTAGCTAAATGATACAACAGTCGATGATGTTAAAAATGGAGGAAAAGTAGGCCTACACTCGTTTAAAATATTATAGAAAAAAAGACGTGTTGTCGTGGTAAAATACTATTTAAAACATCCTTGACAGATACAATAATAAATGTGTAAAACATATAGACCGAGTGATAGTGAACACGATATTATATAGATTTATTAGTTTTAGATAAAATTAAAAATCGCTTAGATTTATCTGTAATTGAATTTTTTTTTACAAAAATGTACAGGTTTAAAAGTCCTGTTTGGCTTTTGATCTAGTTTTAACTTAGTTAAACCAATAAAGATTTAAAAATATAAATAGAATAAATTTATTTAATTTTGTTGTTGGAATCAGATCTTGGTTTTCCAGAATTGAGATTTATGGATTAAAGAAAGGTTTTGCTATTTTAGATCTGAATCTAGGTGTTGATTATTTTTAGGGGAAATAGGAACTTGAACAGAATAATTTAAATCATGTATGGGATACCGGTACTTTGCAATTGTTAAGCTTAATAGATTTAAATAGAATTTTTGTTACATTAATTAGATCTAGGTGAGTACATCTAGATCTAGACCTAGTTAAGATTAAGTACAAGATTTTCCTTCATCGAAATAACCTGCTTTGATCAAAAGACAATAATTATTGTTATTGTTTTGTTTATGATTGGAACGTTTTCGTTCAGCCTTTATCGCAATAACGGAAATCCCCTTTGCTTTTTTTTTTCTTATTTTAAAATGAGGGGAAAGAGGGGGGGGGGGGCAGGCTCGAGTGATAGAGCGTTGGTCTACATATTGGAAAATCCATGGTTCGAATTTCCGCGATCGGAGAAAAATGTATTTATCAGATTTCATCACCTAATGGTTGCGTCGGCGTCAGTTAAATGTGACAGGCAGAGATAGGAGTCCAGGTATCTCAGCCCTGTCTCGTGTGTGGCAGCCCGTAATATTGTAAGACGCCAGTCTTGGGGCCCATCCACAACATAGCCTATATACTATAATTGATGACTATTGGTGTGAAGCAGAAAAAACAACAAAAAAAAAACTAAGCTATAATGTAATAACAAGGACATCCTCACCATTAACAAGTATATTTTACTATGTGCAGCAAGAAGTGTAGAGATATTCAAATTACAGATTTTTCACGGATGATTACAGGAATTTGCCGTCCTAGATCTTTCAACATTACGAAGTTAATATAATAATATTATAAACGGCATTTTGTAAAAGTTTTTTTTAAAAAGGTGGTTGTGTATTAAACAATATATGTGTTGGTCGTTAAGCCGTGCTAATCGCATTTTGTATCGATACAAATCTGACATCAAATTGCAAAATTAATTATACTTACGCTATAATTTTTGGTGTTGTTTTCAGGCCTTTTTGTAAATCGCGTAGAACACAGCCAATATAAAACATGATTTACAGTATCTCCTTTATAGTTCATCATGTGTCGATTACGTTAAAGCATTGGGACACCAAATCACAACATAACAAACACTCTTTTCATAATTTTTCATAGGAGCTCATGCAACAAAACAAGGATATTAAAATTCCAATTTAAGTAGGCTTTGGTTAATCGTGTTATTTCACCTGAAAGAAAAGTATAGGTTTGGGGTCGTAGGTACAATGTCGTGGTTGCTTTCTCATTTTTAAACCGAGTCGTAAGCTTACCACAGGATTGTACTTCAATAATTCATTTGTGCCATCAGGCTCACGGCAAATGAGGAGCTCAACATGAAACGAATGTGTTAATGCGAGCTTGTAACTGTGTGCGTGTGTGTATATATGTATGTGAGCCATCAATCATATTATGTAATGTAAACTGTTTATTTTTATTATTATCACTGTGTGTAAAATACTTTTAACATGTCCAAATCGATTTTCCCAATGAGGGACAAATAAAATTATCTTATCTTATCTTATCTTATCTTACTTACGACCCTAGCTCTTGTCAATATTTTTCATCTAAATGTATTTCACAAAATAGTATCCTTGAAACATAAGTAAATAATGGTTCACCGTTGACTTCACATAACAGCCAATGTATAAATGTAGGGCTAGGAGCATACCACACCCTACTGATGTTGGTAAGGATCTCTACTCTGGAATAAGCATCCAGTCACTCTATGTGATAACGGAGTAGAGAGGATGAAAAGTCACCTGGGCTTAAATGCTCTAAAGTTTACCTGTTTCTGGCTTAAACGCTCGAGTTGTTTTGGCAACAATACAGGCTTTACGATACGTAGGGTGATAAGAGATGACATAATATTGTCCCGTTTGCATGGGGCTTTCTAATCGCCCACTGGCTCCGTAAGTCTAGAAGAGAGCTATGATTGGACGCTCATAAGGTAAGGTAAGTGTTGTTGCTTAACATCCAACGTCAGGACTATATAGGCTATATTGTGTACAGGCCTCAAGACTAACGTCTGACAATTTTACGTGCTGCCACACAGAGACAGTGCGGACATAACATGATTCTTTCTCAGCAGTTTACAATACACTGACTTATTTGGCGCTGATGCAGATAACTGTACCTTTCGTCTTCCTTTTTGCTACACGCCCACTGGTGCAATGACTCTAATGGTCGCCGCACGACGGTCGACTGATACGACAGCGCTTCCGGTATCCCCACAAATATTGTAGGCCCTATTGGCTTGTACAAGGGGAGGCTAGCGTAGGAGAAAAAGATTTAAAACTTCGAATAATAGTAGTTTAAACTTGCAAGATAAAGATTTTTGTGGGTTTTTTTTTTTAATTTAGCGAGGTTTCCAAAAATAACAGGTACGGTCACAGAAATAAAAAAAAACCTGTATTTACAGCCAAAGTGAGCTATATCATTTATACATAAGATACAGTTAGGACAGTTTATATTACAAGTCTAGTAGGCTAGTAGGCCGACGAAAAGTACTCACCTAGTAATAATCTGTCTTACAATGGTACTAACTTAAAATGAATTTATCACAATTGCCACTGGTATGCATAAATGTGTGCTCTTCAGCCAATTGGGTGCCTGTTAATAAGAGTAGCCTCGGCTCAAACTCAAAGTAGAATGAACGATTTGAGACTTAATAGTAAGCCCTAATACTGCCGGCATTAGAGATATCAATTCACCAAGATGTGTGGAATGAAGATCTAGTTTATAAATTATACGATAAATTATGAAAAAAATATTTGAACTCTGCTTTGTGTTTACATTGTTTCGTGAAACATATTAAGGAGTCACTAACAAATAATATTGATAGTATTAATCGATGCGGTTGGGTGTTCTAGTCTATACATTCAAAGCAAAATAATGTGCGCAAACGGGAAAGAATTTAGAGCAACAAAATCTACAAAATTACACAAATGCATTCATGCTTATTGAACACCTCTCATATTATTCCAACAAAAAAGATCCTATGAACAAAAACGGTTAACTTTTGTGCGAAATCGTATACTTTTTACATATCGTACACACCACTCCGGAAATTGTGGATAGTCGCCGAAAATAAACCAACAATCTTATACATGTCACCACTATAAATAGATTTGCCTACTTCTATGGAATAGATAGTGGTTTTATGAAATCTTTTTCCAGATAGACATTGATGTAAAACATGATGTAGAATTTACATGTTCTGAAAAATGAAAACTATTCAGTTTACGTTCACAAGATAAACATCGATACTAACATTTTGTTGTTGTTGTTGTTGTTGTTGTTGTTGTTGTTGTTGTTGTTGTTGTTGTTGTTGTAAAAATTCGTAATAATTATTTAAATACTGCAGTCTCATATAAAAAAAGCACCGACGTAAATACGCTCTTCTTAAATTATGAATTGTGCGCTTGTTTTATTCTTGTTTATGATAAGACGGCATAAGTGCCTCACCCATATGTAGGTGAACTACAGAAAGCAATGAAATGTACGTGTATTATAATTATATGCTCTTTGTTGATTCTGCTTTTTACTGTCTCACTAAAACATGTCCTCCGTTCATTTAGAATAAGCTGTTCATATCATCATACTCTTTTCTTCTATTATGATTAGTTTTAGTTTGAGATTCTTTAAACAAGTGTAAAGATATGAGTGAATTTGAAAAGTATCAATAACAAGGTCAGATTACCGAATTTACTGGCGTGAACAGATGTTGTAATGTATGCGTAACAGCGGAAATTAAGTTATGGTTGGTTTCTTAACATCGAGCGTCAGTAACTAGCCTATATAGTGAACGGGGCCCAATACAATTTTACTTACCACAATACAAAGGCAGAGTGGGTTGATGTTGTTGATGTTGAGTTGATTTAATGTGCTGCCACACACGAGACAGGGCGGGGATGCCATGACTCGTGTCTCAGCCGCTCACATAAAACTGACACCGACCCAACCAGTAGGGAGCGAAATCGCCAGGACTCGAACCGGGACCTTTTGCGTCGGAAGCCGATGTATGGTCGCCAAAAATAGACCAACAATCTTACCCCGAGACTACCGCGCCCCCAGCACGAGACAAAATAGGACAATTAAATTGCTTACTGATCCTAGGATTCGAACAGCGAACCTTTCAAACTAGAGACCAACGCTCTACCACTTTATCTCAGTTCGCCCCCTTACCTTAAACAAGAAAAAATTGTCAACACCTAGACTGTGGCACCGATTTGGAGGTTTGCCCTGTTTTGTTTTTTGTTTTTGTTTTTTTTATACACCAACACACAATGCATCAAGAGGAATACAATTACAATGTTTTAAATGATTAATTTTAAAAAAGCTTTCTCGAGGAATGCAATTACAACGTCTTTGTATAATTATTACATCAAAGAACAAGGTGTTAAGAAGAATTCACCAGGAATGCAATTACAACGTCTTTGTATAATTATTACATCAAAGAACAAGGTGTTAAGAGGAATACAAAAGGAATACAACAACATGTCTTTGTATAATTATTACCTATAGTATTTGGAAAAACATGGATAGATATAATTATTGGATTTCTATGCTAGATTCTATTAAACTATATTTATCTTGAATAAATTGGCTTGACTTGTTCTTTTTTTTTATTAGAGAAAAGGGTGCAAAACAAACAAAAGATAGGACACACTCGCGAAGAGAAAAATGTATAGCTTTGTTTAATGAAAAGCAAGATCCTGAGGTTGAAACGTTTAAATTTACAATATAGAAAAGTAGGCAATGCGCATTGTGCCAGAGCTGTCCAAGAGGTCAATGAATAATTGTAAACTCTCTCTCTCTCTCTCTCTCTCTCTCTCTCTCTCTCTCTCTTTCTCTCTCTCTCTCTCTCTCTCTCTCTCTCTTCTTCTCCCTTCTCTCTCTCTCTCTCTCTCTCTTATAATTCCCTAGCCTTTATAGTGCTGAAGCTGAACATATGTGAGGTGGTCTGAGAAAACCAGTCTCATGTCAGCTCTTCCAAACTGACCTATAAAAATGCTGAAAAAGAGAAGATCAAAATTTTTCAAACTAAAATAAACACGATTTTGTAGCCATACTTACAGCGCCAATGAAATTAATATCCTTTGACCGTGGACCTGTAAGTCTTGTTTCAGTTGCAAAAAAAATAGAAAGAAAGACAATGTGAACATGCCAGTTGTGAATGACCACATATTCAAACTTAAAGTCATTGCGTTGTGGGAGTGCATAGAAAATGGTTACTCTATGACTGCCGGCTTGGGGGGCGCAGTGGCCCTAGGGTAGAACATCGGCTTCCGACGCAAAAGGTCCTGGTTCGAGCCCTGGCGATTTCGCTCCCTACTGGTTTGGTCGGTGTCAGTTTAATGTGACCGGCTGAGACAGGAGTCATGGCATCCCCGCCCTGTCTCGTGTGTGGCAGCACATAAAATTGTCAGACGTCAGTCTTGGGGCCTATATAGTGCTGATGTTGGACGTTAAGCCAACCAAACAACAAAAATCAACAGCTGGCTTCTATTTATAAAAGAAGCTCATTCGCGAAAATGGAATAAAGAATTCAAAAGGACCTGTATATACTATGATACGGATTTTTTAAAAATTAAACTTCCTAAGAGGCGTACGTAATTGCGTCATCGGTTATCATTACGTTAATCACACAATTTTAATCCCTGTATAATATTAATAACAGTCGCGACAAACTTCTACTTACCGCTAGGCAAAACAGTTTAAGACTTGAGTTGGTTCTTTAAAAAAAGGCTTATCTTTGATGACCACATTTAAAAACATTGAATAAAAGGCACAAAGTGACTAACGTTATCTCAATCTCAGTTGTTTTTGGATGTGTTTTGTTTTGACTCCTGTCTTGGCGTAGTACATGTAAAATGTAACTCGATTCTAGTTTAGTTGTAAACAGGATGCTGTTTAGACCAATTGATAAGATTCAAATATTCACGCCTTACATTTCTTTATAATTCTTGCTTTTGTTTTAAATTAATTTGCTTTTAGTGTAATGCCCTAATCCACGAGCTTTGTGGTGTAGTGTGTTTTTTTTTTCTAAAGAATGTTTTGTTGAAAGAACTATCCTAAGTTCTGAAGAACAGAAACTATACTAACATTCCAAAAAGCACACCTTTATAACTTGTTCTCTTATTTATTGTTATTATCTCTGGTAGTTTATTTTACACACGATGATTGAAAATACACTAGTTGTAGATGGTCAAAGAACCAAGGGCAGTAAAATAAAACCAGTTCCCTTAAGTCTAAGCTCACTTACCGTTGCATTTAGTACTTTTTACTATCCTAAAACGCGAGCAACACAATGAAATAAGCTACATTCACACAATAAAAGCTGTCTCCAAGACAAAATAACATTCTAGTGGGTTAACGTCGTCCTACGGTCCTAGCCGGCAATTATAATAGATCTAGGAGCGTAAGTACAACGTAATTGTAAGCTTACGACCCGTCTTATTAAGAAGATTGAGAAGGCTTACGACTAGTTGTAAGCTACTGTAACGTTGTACCTACGACCTCCTAATTATCAATCGTAAAACTGTACAACTACAATCGTGTTATTGGTTCTCTACATGACAGCTGTCACAATCTTAAAAAGATCAATACAATAACAAGGGAGAAAAATAATAAACAATAGAAACTGTAGACAAGTTGGCCTATTGTGTTGTTCTGAAGGATTCCAGGACTAATATTATGATTAGCTGAAGCTAAAGTTTATTCACTTGCGATTTTAAATGCATAGTGTTTAACTATACTCTTGATTAAACGCCGTGACACGAAAGTCAAGTGTTCACTATAGTACTAGTTTCTTTCAGATTCAATTGTAATTTTTTTATGTTACTTTCAAGTTGTGTTTTGTTTTATTTGTTTTTGTATAATGCGTTTTACTGGGATTTCTTTCTGAAGTCCTCTTTTCAATAAAGAACACCTTAATAGTAGTTTTATAAATGATTATTACGTACGTGCAGCAGGTATGTCAATATTATAGATAGATAGATAGATAGATAGATAGATAGATAGATAGATAGATAGATAGATAGATAGATAGATAGATAGATAGATAGATAGATAGATAGATAGATAGATAGATAGATAGATAGATAGATAGATAGATAGATAGATAGATAGATAGATAGATAGATAGATAGATAGATAGATAGATAGATAGATAGATAGATAGATAGATAGATAGATAGATAGATAGATAGGGTAAACATCCACTGTTCACTTCCAAAAAGAATTTGGCCAAGCTTAAGTGAAAACAGGTTTTTCTGACCATGTATTTACATTTTTTCTTTCAATCTCTCTATTTTTTCATCTATGTGATTATCCTTCCAGTCGACTATTTTATCTATCTATCTATCTATGCTATCTATCTATCTATCTATCTATCTATCTATCTATCTATCGATAGATAGATAGATAGATACTACACTTTATATACTACGCCATACTACCCCACCCACGAAAGACAAAATGCTTATAGCCATGTGAATTGAGGAGACATTTTTGTATATCGAAATGTCTCTTTTTTGTTACGCGTGGTGTCCAACGTTTCCTACGCGTAGACACAATAATAACGCCCCCAACAACAACAAAAAGCCCCACAAAAAACAAAGTGTTATTGGCAATGTGAATCGCCGAGACAACTTCGTTAATAAAGCTAGACAAGGGGAAAATTAATAAGGAAATATAATCATGGTTCCTACTAACCCCACCCCATCCGTACATATTGTAGGCTCATTTTATGAAGAGCGTAAAACTTAATAAACATTGATTTTTTTTATTTATTTTTTTTTTTTTTTTTTTTGGGGGGGGGGGGGGTAACTTAAAAGAATCTATTAAGTGACTAGATATATTATTAAATCGTAGGTCCCCCCACACACACACACATTTCTCTCTTTCTTGATATCTCTCTCTCTCCCTCTCTCTCTCTCTATCTATCTCTCTCTCTCCCTCTATCTCTCTCTCTGTCTGTCTGTCTCTGTCTGTTTGTCTTAGTCACTGCAACATCTGATTGTGTTTATAATGTACAACTTTTGATGACTAGCAATAGACTAAAACTTAACGATGACAAAACTGAAACTATACTGATTGTAAATCAAGTTGGCAATGTGCCTTGAACAACTATCAACAGCAATGGCCATATGATAAATAGCAATAAGAGAGTAAAAATCCAGGTGTTCTTTTTGACCAGAATATCTCAATATCATCATATGTTACCGGTACTGACCTTGGTAAAAAGTTATATTTTCCATTTAGGAAAATTGCAAGAATACGAACCTGATTAAATGAAAATGTGACCAAGACCCTTGTTACATCTTTGATATTATCTAAACTTGACTACTGTAACGTTTTACTGGCATATCTCTCCAACGGCACTACTAATCGCTTGCAAATGGTTCAAAATAACGCAGCAAGGCTTATTATGAGAATGAAAAAAAAACGTGAGCATATTAGCCCTATTCTTCACCATCTACATAGGCTGCCTGTTAAAAAAAAAAGGATAATGTACAAGTTGTGCATAATTTGCTGTAAATGTCTCAATCAGATGGCACCTAATATCTCTCTGACTGTGTATAGACGTATGTACCTGCTAGGCAGCTTAGATCTTCAGCTGATAAAACCATCCTTGTTGGACCAACGAGAAATTATAAATCAACAGGTTAGCGATCTTTTTTAATATCTCGGTCCCAAAGATAGGAACAACCTTCACAAAAACATAAGGGAGCCACCTTCCATGGAAACTTTTAAACGCATGCTAAAGTTCTACCTTTTGGGTGATTGAAATTAAAACCTGTGAATGTTATAAATATCTCTAATGATTCCTTGTGAATTTTGAATGTAATATTGTATTGTGTCAACATTGTCTATTAATAGACATATGTGGCAAAGAACAAACAGAATGAGCTTTAGCCTAAACATAGGTGTGGATAATGAGAGCGCGAGAAAGCGAAAGAGAGAGGGGTGGGGAGAGATTGATATAGAGAGAGTTTAGATGGGGAGGGATCAGTTGGTTACGTGCCATAAAAGATGTTTGTGCCTCTATCGTATCTAAGACCTCCAAAGATGTTGAAGATCTACGTGTTCTCCGGATTTTAAAATGACAAGGGACATCACTCTCCTAGCTTTTTTTTTTTCAAATGCTACTTTCGTTTCCGTTATCTTGCAGGTCTTTGGGTTTGTACTTTCAGAGATCACCTAAGCCCAGTCTTAGTCTTATAGAAAGAAAGGGGCTTAGATCCAAAATAAGGTTATTGAGATCTAAAATTCTGACCTCTAATTGATAAATTGATACCCTTTGATTATTTAAGAAAGTTGTCTGGATTTTAAACCGGGATTTGAGCCAAATCTTTTTCTCTAGAATACACCAAAATTTTGATCTAAAATCTAGGCCCAGATCTAGATCTAGATCTATCTCAAAGAGGTCTAGATTAGAAAGATCTAGATCTAGATCTAGTTTTAGAATATGGATAACTAAAAATATGACTTTACCGTAGTCGAATTTTATCAAACAATTTATCATATATACTGAAATGATGATATATAAAGATTTGTTAAAGGAAGACAAGGACTGGCTAGAGCTAAGATTTTGTCTGTAAGGAAAATCTGAGTGAATCCTGGTGTCAAGGTAGATTCAAATTTATAACGCTTTGTGAACTCCAAGCAGGTCATTGAGATCCTCAACTCGACATTCATCTAATGGTCTATATAGTTGATTAATATTTTCCTTGAAGGCTTCTTTTGTTTTCTTAATTTTAATTTATTTTTTCTTGTAAAACAGGTTTGATCTGCATACCAACATAGGCCTGAAGAGCACTGAAAAAATGGATTCACCGCCAAGAGAAGAGCCATCTTTCGCTTCCGGAAAGCGAGGAAGACCAAAATCTATTCGGGCCAGTTTGAAAGGAAAATCTCAATCATCAGACCCAAGTGATGAAGAAAAAAATAAATCCCAGAATTCATTAAACCCACCTAAGAAACGTGGCAGACCGCCTAAATCTGCTAACTCCAATGTTACAGAAATTGAGTCAGATAACCAAGATTGTCTTAAATCCTCAAACTCTCCAGCAATTGATGCTGTCGCAGTTGACCCAAATCCGACACAGTCAAACTCTGCAGGAAGAAACGGTTCAAAAAAGTCTAAATCCGAGTTTGAGACACCAACTTCTCGCAGGAGCTGTGGCAAACCAAAAAGATTTGAAGATGCAGACTCACCAGTCACAAATGTACGTGTTTCAGATAAGGGTTCGGTGACAAAGTCTGCTGATGGGAAAAATCCAAACTCTTCAGCCGTTGGAAACAGGAAGCGTGGGAGAGGGGCAAAGGCTTCTGTTGCAGACTCTCCAAATCTGTCAAAATTGGCATCAACCCTGTCAAGTAATCAAGAAGATTTGTCTAGCAGTGAAAAAGACTATTTGATAAGGAAAAAGATGTCACAGCCAGAAGAAGAATTTCCAGGCATGTTGAAGGTTGAAACTTCTAAGGAACCATGCAGGAAAGAAAACAACTGATTCTACATCTTGCCAGGATGAAATAAAACATTTGGAGAGTAGACCAAACCCTACAACTCAGGTGAATTTCATTAACACCATTAACAGCGCATGTATCTTTAAAACCCCTTAGTGACTGAGGTATTTTCAATCGCCATGATGGGCCTTATGATTGAGTACATTTTCAACATTGCTGAATGCAAAACTATGCGATCACTTTTTAATTGTCTATCGTGTAGCACCTCTTTTATGCAGTAAAAAATATGACGTATGTATTGTATTTCTAAGCAACATGGGAAATGACGAGATAGGTGGATTTGAGGATGTGCAATGTATGTGGGCTAATAATCTTGCACTGGAAAATCAGAAGTACAGCTTACGTTTTTAAAAATGCATGACATGTGTCAGAGGCTTTTATTGATTGAAACAAATTTTAAGATAGTGAATGTGTGTAAATATGTATTTGATTTTATAAGAAAATAGTCTTTGTAGCTGCAGTGTTGTATCATAGGATAACCTCATATCTGAGCTTCCCTCTATTACCCTTAGTTTAAATGGAATACACATTATAGTTTATTTCTGATTAATGTATTTACCCCATCCAGAAAAGGGAAAGTAACATAGTGTGCTTTTAAAAAAATTTTTTTCAATGATTTATTTTTAAATATTTCATGTCATATCCATCTTTTGTTATTTTGCAGGATAACAATGACAATGCTGGTAAGGAAAAATCGACAGAATCACACCAAAAGGTTGATTTAAACAACTCCATCCAAAAGAAAAGAGGAAGACCTGGCAAAGGAGTTTTGGAGATGACACCAGATAGTGGAAGACATTGCTCAAACCAGGAGGAAGCGAAGGTCTTTACTTTCATTTGAAATTAAAGCTGAATTTTCTTTTTCAAAAGAGAAATATTAAGCTGGTCATTTTTTTTTTTGTTCTTAACTAAAAAAAAAAAAATTGTTCTTTACTTCAACACATTCAGCAGGAATTCTGTTCGTAGTTTTTAAACAAATATTTTCACCTGATGCTATTACTTTTCTCTAATATGGAATGGGTAGTTAAGAGTCTCAGAAACAAAAAAACGCTGCTAAAACATATTTACTCCACCACCTAGCTTCATTGTACATGCAAAACCATGTTCATAATCATGTATAAATGAATCCTTTTAATTGTTTTGTGAGATTTTTTATTGCATGTTCTCTACTGAAGCAGTTGTTTTTGAGATTTTGTCCTATAAATCATTATTTTGTATTATATCGTTTTTGTTATTTTTACTGCAATACTAACCCAATTGTTACAATTGCTGTTCTCCTTATTGACCAAATGTTAATAAATTAACATTTTGTTTATGAATCCCTTAGGAAACAAGTACAGATCAGGTTCACAGAAGAGACAGTGAAACAAAAGAATCAGGTTCCACTGCCAAGAAGATAGGGCGACCACGCAAACTTGCTACAGATACTCCAAACAGTCTAGAAAAGAAGGTCAATTTTTTTTTTCTTAACTTTAAAATAAACTTTTTCTTTATTTCAACACATTCAGCAGGAATTCCTTTGTTGTTTTTAACCAAATGTTTTCATATGATGCTATGACTTTTCTCTTATACAGAATCGTCAACCTGAGTAATTAAGCGATACAGATTCAGAAACGACTTAAAAGGCTACTAAAAACATGATATTTACCCCACCATCGAGCCTCATTATGTGTGAAAAACTATGTTCATGTATAAATGAATGCTTTTAATTGTTTTGTGAGATTTTATGTTTATATTGCATGTTCTATACTGATACAGTTTTCTTGGAAATTTTGCTCTGTAAATCATTTGTATTATATCGATTTTATTATTGTTACTGTAATACAAACCCAATTGTTACAATTGCTTTTCTCAGTATTGATCAAATATTAATACATTTAACAATTTGTATATGAATCCCTTAGGAAGCAAGTACAGATCAGGTTCACACAAGAGACAGTGAAACAAAAGAATCATCCACTGCCAAGAAGATAGGGCGACCACGCAAACTTGCTACAGATACTCCAAACAGCCTAGAAAAGAAGGTCAATTTTTTTTTTCTTAACTTAAGATTATTTATTTCAACACATTCAGCAAGTATTCCTTTGTAGTTTTTAACCAATTAATGTTTTCATATGATGCTATGGCTTTTCTCTAATACTGTAGAATCGTTAACCTGAGCAATTAAGAGGTACAGATTCAGAAACGACTTAAAAGGCTACTAAAAACATGATATTTACTCCACCATCGAGCCTCATGATGCATTCAAAACTATGTTCATGAATAAATGAATGCTTTCAATTGTTTTGTGAGATTTTATATTTATATTGCATGTTCTCTACTGAAGCAGTTGTTTTTTAGATTTTGCCCTATAAATCATTATTTTGTATTATATCGTTTTTATTATTTTTACTGTAATAGTAATACTAACCCCATACAATTGCTTGTCTCCGTATTTATCAAATATTAATACATATAACATTTTTGTTTATGAATTCCTTAGGAAACAAGTACAGATCAGGTTCATAGAAGAGACAGTGAAACAAAAGAATCAGGCTCTACTGCCAAGAAGATAGGGCGACCACGCAAACTTTCTACAGATACTCCAAACAGTCTAGAAAAGAAGGTCCGTTTACATTACATTTTGATTGCAATGTATAATTTGATAGGCATTCCCTACTGTGGTATAAATTGACTCAATCATATATTTTTTTGAAACATTTAAGTCGTTTTTGTTACATTTTAAGATAATCAATTACACATGTGTCTGCTTAAATTGGATACATTTTTAATCAGATACAACTAAAACCTATTGGCACACTTTTTAGCTGAAAGTTTAGTTAGATTATGTAAATCCCATTTTCACCTAGATATGACTTGCATTTTGCCATAAGTGTCACCTATACCATAATTGTAGCACTGTGACGGTGTCAAAATTGACACTTTGTGTGGTGTGAGTTTTCCTTCTTTCTTTAATCGCTTTTTTTTTTAACCTCAGGAGATATATTTTACTTTTAAGTTTTCTCTACTTCACTCCTATCATAGATTGAATACTGTTTTCTAAAAAAATGCTTCAAGTTTGCTTTTTTTACCCATCATGCTATATTGCATGCAGGATGTAAATGCTGATGAAGTTCAGAAGGGACATGACGATTTGAACGATTCTCAGCCCAGTGTCAAAAAGAGAGGGAGACCACGCAAGCTGTCTCTAGATACACAGAGTGATCCAGCAAAGGAGGTATGTACGTTAATACACAGATGTCAGCATAACAGCCTAAATGTGGCTGGATGTATAGCTACTATGTTACTATTTGTACCACAATGAAATCGGATTGTAGCAATTAACTTGTAAAGAAAAAAAATGTAATAATAAGTTGTAAATATAACAACTTGTACATCAGGGATTTAAATTATTTGTAACATGTTTACCTTGATATATGAACTGTCTTTAATGTGATTCTTACAAGTTCAAGCTAAAAAAAAAAACTCGATTGAAGTTACAGTATTTTTTTTTAAAACTGTTTTGTACAGATATCCAAGTTGACATAATTTTTTCTTTCTTTTTTTTTTTTTAACATTTGCTATGTATTTTTTTTTCCTTATCTAGAAAGTGTCTGATGCTAAACAAGAACCTGCAGGTGAAGATGCGACATTGACTCTGTCTGGGAAACGGAGAAGGGTTCAGAACTTGAAGTATACAGAATACGCAGAGGATGACTCGGATCAAGAAGAAAGCTCCTCTGCAGAAACTCCGCCACAACCTCAGATAACGAGAAAAAGGGGGAGGCCTCCAACCTCTTCAGTTGAAAAGAAAAAGGTGAGGGGGAACAGAAAGGCTGAAATGTTTCTTCCAATTTCTCATTTCCCGAATGCCAGCATATTTTTGCTGTTATACATTTATGTGATAAGCAAAGGGAAAAGTAAAGTTTTCCCGTGTAGATGTCGGTACCTTTATTTTTGCTGTTATAAATTGATGTGATAAGCAAAGGGAAAAGTAGAGTTTTCCAGTGTAGATTCGGTACCTCTAATGTGTTTTCCAGACTTCAATGGTCAAAAATATAACTCTTTAGCTTCAATCATGCAAACAACATATGGCACTTTTGTGATCCTCTTTTGTTCATTGGTCATGTCATATAGAGAAAAACCTGCACACCAAAGTTTCAAAACTATAAAGACATGTCTTACCTTATAATGATGATCACATAATAATGAGGCCCCAAGCATAAATATGCAATGATAACAGCTTTTTATTGGTTAACTAAAGTTGCATTTTTACAGCACTTTGGTGATTAAATTCGCTAGTTTTTAATACTTGAATTAGAAGTATTTTTTTTTCAAAACATGTTTAATCAGGATAGCTATTAAATTATTGATTATTCTTTTACCAGCTTTTCATTGTTGTTTTGTTTATGCAATTTATTTATTTTTTTAGCTTTTTTTTTTTTTAATATAGAAAGCATTTTAAATGTTTCTCTTGCTTCTCTTTTTTTTTATTACCATTATCTTAATTTCCAAGTTGTTGTTTTTTCAAGGCTAACAAGGCAAAACAAGGCAGCAGTGAAGAACAAGACGAAAGTGATGGTGACCATGTCAGGGAAAAGAAGTCTAAAAGAGGGAGAAAAAGGAAACAGGTTGTCGAATTCTCTGAATCAGATGAAGAGTCCTCCCCTAAGAGGAAGACAAAAGGGAAGGAAGAAAAGGTGACCATTGAATCTTAAAATCTACATTTCAATAAATGGACACAAAACAAATTTTAAACTCAACAGTCACAGTATTTTATCAGCAATGCCCATGATGTTGCACTATCTATATTTTTTTTCAACTATTTTAGATACTCTGGATGAAAAAAAATCAACAACAACCTAACTTTGTCTTATTATATTTATTTTATGATAAATATAACAATTATTCAATTCAGTTTGATTGATAATTCACAAGTTTTATCCTGATGGAAGATACATGTTGAATATCTTTGTAGTTTGCATGCTTAAAAATGCCTTGACTCTCCAAAAATAGATACAATTTTCTGTGCCATTAAACTTTTTCAAATTCAAAATAAGTTGTCTGTGTTAATTTTGAGTGACTGTACAGCTACTCTAAAATTTCATTGACATTTTTTCACATTTAATGTGCACAGTTTAGATTAGTTAAAATTGTAGTACATTCTTTTTTTTTAATTTTATTTTGTGCTTCTTCGTCTCAATTGAACAGTATCATCCCTTCTATCTTTTTCTGATCCAAACAAATTGCTTTCATTGAAACTAATTTCGCTTTTCTGCAATTAGTGTATTTAGATCTGACAGATCGTTGACGCTCTGCACCTATAATAATAATAATAATAATAATGAAGATCATTTTTAAGCGCTTTATCCCAGCATAGCCGGCTCAAAGCGCTTTACATAGCTAAGACGAGATAATTTATCAGCCATTCACACACATTATAAGGCAGTTTTGCACATAAAGGACATGATACATGAACAGCAAAGAAATTATGAAAAATGAGTAAATTACACATATAAAGAAAACATTAATAAAAATTAAGAGGAAAAATCCACTGACAATTGCCATAATTTTATTACTCTCTGGTCGCAAGGTTTCAAACAAGAAGTGCCTCCTCTGTGCTGAGGAATTCAAAGATCTCCCCGCCATTCAGCGGCATATGATGATATCACACTCTCTTGTGGTTAGTTTTTCGTTCTGTTTTTGTTTTTTAGTATTGAGTTATATTTTTACTTGAAAAGAAAAGGATAAAAAAAAGTAGAGCTGACCAAGAGTAACCTATTTAGATTTAGTCTAAACAGATGGGCAACCAATAAAGACAGGAGCAGTTTAGACTTTTTAAAGCTGTCTGAACAGAGATGTGAGTGGAGTGTCATGATCACCCATGTCTGCTCTAAACCCAGTACTTGATGTATGAACGAATGAATGAATATTTTTAGTGTTGTGCCCATTACTTGCTACATCTCTTCTTTCAAAATATGTGTTTTTAAGTAAGACACCTATTTACTTCTAGTTTTAGAAATGTTCTAATTTGTTTGGAGAATTGTTTTGTTTTGCTAAGTGAAATATCTGTAAGATAGCTAGGGTTAGCCTTTTTTTTGTTTTTGAATCTTGAGTAATATTTGTAATGTTATGCCCATCACTTGCTATATCTGTTCTTTCGAAATCTGTGTTTCTAATTAAGACACCTTTTTTACTTTTAGTAAGGAATATTGTAATTTGTTTCGAGATATGTTTTGTTTGGGAAGGTGAAATATCTGTAAGATAGAAGTAAGGATTTGGTCTGCAGGAGAAAAAAAATCTTTGTAGAGATAGAAACACTTTACATGATTAGGCTTTTACCTTACGAAAATTTATTCCAGGTATACCAGAATTCAATATTATCTTATCCAATAGCCTTATTTCCAGTATGCCAGTAATTAGGGGGTTCCCCTTTTTCAGATCTCATTTTAGATCTGACTAAACGATGAGATTGCTTATACTGCGAGAGAGTGATCCAAGATGAATTAGAATGTTCTTATGTAAATCTGATTTGGGTATTGGCCAGTATTGCGCTCAGGAGTTCAGTTTTCCAAGGGATTTAAATGCTGGATAACATTGCTTTTTTTATGTTTTTGTTTGTTGTTTCAGTTATGGTTTTAGTATATAAAGGAACGTTTTCTTTAATATGAAATAGTAAGTTATACTTATTATAAAAACTCAATGTTTTTGAAAAAGATCAAGACAGGTTTTTTTTGTTTTTTTTTTTAATATTTGTTCAAATTCAAAATACTGTAGCCAGTTTTAGTTTTATTTTTTTTTAGGTGGCATTAGTATCTATAAAAGGTAAATAAGTAAGTGTTATAATTCCTGCTGGGTTTTTTTCCCCCACTCTAGTACACAAAGGAAAACCCAGAGGGTGTGCAAAACTCTCGCATAATTGTGAAAAAAATCGGATTCATCGACTGCCAGAAGTGCCACAAGAGGTTCAGGGGAGCCCAGTATTACAACCATCATACCATCTGGTGCGGTCGGGAGGTAACCACATTTGTATGATACTTAGAGCAGGGATGCCAGTTTCCACAAATTGATTTTTTTTTTAATTGCCAAGTGATAGAACAGTAATGGTTTGTCAAACTCAAGGGGGCTATGTATTGTTATTTAAAATTATTACGATTATACTTAAAACTAACAAAGTTCAGTAAAAAATAATAATGACCCACTTGGGGGTATTATAATAATAAAAAGAAGAAGAATAGACTATAATGAGGCGAGAGGGCAAAATAAGGTCCAAATCAGATTCATAATTTTGCTTGCATAACAAATTGATTTGTTTTGGGTCCATCCACAATATAGCCTATGTCGTATGTAGTGCTGATGTTGGATGTTAAGCTAAAGCAACAAAACAAACAAGCAAACTAAAACCTGAAACTGACTTTTCCCGTTGCAGACCGAGATGGCCATGTGTAACGTGTGCAACCAGTTTACGAAGGCCATGTGGATGCAGCAACATCTGTCCCAGCACGTCCTCAAGCAAAAACAGCTGCAGAAAAAGAAAGAGTTGGAAGAGGAGAAGGCAAGGAAGAAGTTGGTGAAGCAAGAGGAGGAATCGGACCAAGACGAGGACGGAAAACCGAAGAAGAAAAAGCGGAAAGCGGCAAAGAGGTTGGTATGAATGACGACTGTCTTATTTTTTTTGTATGGGTGTGTAGATGTTTGGTTTGGACAAGAAAGTCCAAGAATTTGGGGTGGTTGTTTTTTTTAATTATTGAATGTATTGCAATGGTGGGTTTTAAATCTCAGCAGGAGACTTTTTGTTGTTGTTGTTGAGTTGGTTTTACGTCCAACATCAACACATATTGGATATATTGTGGACGGACCCCAAGACTGACATCTGGCAATATTTATGTACTGCCACACACGAGACTGCCGGTCATTAAACGACACCGACCCAACTAAGGAACGCAATCGCCAGGGCTCGAACCTGGGCCTTTTGCATCAGAAGCCGGTGTTTTCCCCAGGGCCACCGAGCCCCCCTCAGCAGGAGACAAATTTAGGTTACTTCGAACCTCACGCTATAAAGTGAAACTAGATCTTAAAGTCAAGCATAAATATTTATTATATCAAAATGTTTGTATGCAAATCAAAAACTTTATATACATTTTTTTTTAATTGATTTTTTGTATGTATTCAAAGAAACCAGAGCTAGATTGAGCATTTGTTTTTAGAACATCCAGAAATATTTAAGATGTTATTTTTTATATCTCAATAGGAGACAAATTTAGGTGTTCTTTGAACCTGGCACTATTAATTGAAACCAGATGTAAAAATAAAGCCAACTGTACAATAATTATTAAATCAAAATGTTTCATGCAAATCAAAAACTTTATATAATTGCTTTTTTTTAATTAAATTTTTTTAATGTATTCAAAGAAACCAGTGTTAGATTGAGCATGTGTTTTATAAAAAAAAAAACCCTTATCTGTAATTACATGATATTGAATTGTTACAAGTAAGCAGATAGTCATTATATATTGAGACAAGAAAACTTATGACTTTCCGAGCTTCAAAGTTTTCACACTTTTTGAAAAATCAAATATTTTTGCTCTACTTTAATTCTATTCTGTCGTTATCTTCAAAACCAATAAAGTAAATGGTTGTTATCTTCTTTTTATCTTTTATCATTACTCAAACAAATTTATTTTGACAACTACAGAGACAAAGCTCGTCACATAATAATAATAATAATAATAATAATAATAATAATAATAATAATAATTCACTTATAAAGAGCCAAAATCCACAGTAGTGCTCTATGGCGCTTAACATTAATAAAAACACTCACATACTATCTGAACACACACACACACATTCTATCTATGAATCCCAGAGATAAGTGTTGTTTCATTTCAAGTGTTTATTCTTGTATTTCGCACAGCGCCCTGAAGCATATGGCTGAAGTAAAAGAACTGGCTGGGGGGGATCTTTCCGACGGTGACAGCTACAAACACAGCGGAGACGATCAGAGTGAGAGTGATGACGGAGATGAGGGAGATGAGGAGGAGGAGGAAGAGAGCGATAACCCTCCAGAAGACAGGAGCTATAATTCTGGTACCTTTTGTTCTTGTCCATAGAAATCCCATTTGGTTACACTTTGTGTTTTTTTAACTTGTTGGTGAAAATGAAACTACGTGAATAAAGAAATGGGAGATGAGGAGAGTACAAAGGATGAGGGAGATGAGGAGGAGGAGGAGGAAGAAAGTGATCTCTCTCTAGAAGATACTCTGAAAGAAGACAGGAGCTATAATTCTGGTACCTTTTTTTCTTGTCCATAGAAATCCCATTTGGTTACACTTTGTGTTTTTTTAACTTGTTGGTGAAAATGAAACTACGTGAATAAAGAAATGGGAGATGAGGAGAGTACAAGGGATGAGGGAGATGAGGAGGAGGAGGAAGAAAGTGATCTCTCTCTAGAAGATACTCTGAAAGAAGACAGGAGATATAATTCTGGTACCTTTTTTTCTGTTGTATTTCGGGTACTTTTTTTTTTTTTTTTTTTTCAAAGCTAGCCTCAGTGACAACATTGTTTTCTTATTTTTTAGGGGGAGGGAGTGCAATATCTTGAAGTGTAATAAAATTACATGAAAGAAAATAGTGAGGCTGAACCATCAATAATATATCACGTGAACAACCAGTATTATTCTGCGATCAAGACAACTGATCTTTTTTGGAAGTATTCCTCTTCAATAGACAAAAATGACAAATTTTAGTTGTTTTTTTTTCATTGATTTAAACAAAACTGAATGTTTGTTACCACTCACATACTATGTAATTGATAAGCAGCATTAGAAACTGTTAGTGTCAGTGTAATGCAAAGGGCTGAGGCAGAGTCGTGGTATCCCCACACTGTCTCTGTGTGGCAGCATATAAACTTGCTATCCTGACACCGACTTGACCATAAGGAAACAAAGTCCCTTTGATATTGGACAAAACTTCTGATTTGATGCCTTCACTTAACCAACATTTACTGTGCTCCCTTCGTTTGTAATTATTTTTGAATATGAATTAAGTCCCTCATATGAACTTGTCAGACGTTGGTCTTTGGGTCTGTCCACAATATAGTCTATATAGTGCTGACGTTAGACGCGAAGCATCAACAAAACAAACTGCTAGTTTTCAAGACTTTTTCCGCAAAATGAGCATGGAAAACCTCTTGGGTTATAACATCAGCCTTTTGAGGAAGAGAGCGATAACCCTCCAGAAGACAGGAGCTATAATTCTGGTACCTTTTGTTCTTGTCCATAGAAATCCCATTTGGTCACACTTTGTGTTTTTTAACTTGTTGGAGAAAAGAAAATGAGGAGAGTACAAGGGATGAGGGAGATGAGGAGGAGGAGGAAGAGAGCGATAACCCTCCAGAAGACAGGAGCTATAATTCTGGTACCTTTTTTTCTTGTCCATAGAAATCCCATTTGATTTTTTAACTTGTTGTTGAAAATGAAACTACGTGAATAAAGAAATGGGAGATGAGGAGAGTACAAAGGATGAGGGAGATGAGGAGGAGGAGGAAGAAAGTGATCTCTCTCTAGAAGATACTCTGAAAGAAGACAGGAGATATAATTCTGGTACCTTTTGTTCTTGTCCATAGATATCCCATTTGGTTACACTTTGTGTTTTTTTAACTTGTTGGTGAAAATGAAACTATGTGAATAAAGAAATGGGAGATGAGGAGAGTACAAGGGATGAGGGAGATGAGGAGGAGGAGGAGGAGGAAGAAAGTGATCTCTCTCTAGAAGATACTCTGAAAGAAGACATGAGATATAATTCTGGTACCTTTTTTTCTTGTCCATAGAAATCCCATTTGGTTACACTTTGTGTTTTTTTAACTTGTTGGTGAAAATGAAACTATGTGAATAAAGAAATGGGAGATGAGGAGAGTACAAAGGATGAGGGAGATGAGGAGGAGGAGGAAGAAAGTGATCTCTCTCTAGAAGATACTCTGAAAGAAGACATAATTCTGGTACCTTTTTTTCTTGTCCATAGAAATCCCATTTGGTTACACTTTGTGTTTTTTTAACTTGTTGGTGAAAATGAAACTACGTGAATAAAGAAATGGGAGATGAGGAGAGTACAAAGGATGAGGGAGATGAGGAGGAGGAGGAAGAAAGTGATCTCTCTCTAGAAGACACTGAGAACAGGAGAAATTAATCTGAAACCTTTTTTTTGTTGTTGTTGCTAGCCTCAGTGATAACAGTGCTTGTTTTGTTTTGGGCTTTTTTGGTGTTGTTTTTTGTTTGTTGTGTTGTTTTTTGGGAGGGGGGCACTATTTTGATTGTGAAGTATAATAAAATTACATCATGGAAAATAAAGAGGCTGAACCATCAGTAATATATCACGCATATAACCATGTTTGGGAGTATTTTTCCGCAATCTAGACAATTGATCTATTTTGGAAGTATTCCTCTTCAAATTGAAAAAAATGACCAATTTGGGATTATTTTTCATTAATTTAAGCAAGACTGATAGTTTGTTCACACTCACACACTTTTAATTGATGAGCAGTATTGAAAGTTGTTAGTTTTCAGTCTAAGGTGACTGACTGAGTTAGAGTCGTGGTATCCCCACTGTCTCTGTGTGGCAGCATATAAACTTGCTATCCTGACACCGACTTGACCATAAGGAAACAAAGTCCTTTTGATATTGGACAGAACTTCTGATTTGATGCCTTCACTTAACCAACATTTACTGTGCTCCCTTCGTTTGTAATTATTTTTGTCAAACGTTGGTCTTTGGGTCTGTCCACAATATAGTCTATATAGTGCTGACGTTAGACGCGAAGCATCAACAAAACAAACTGCTAGTTTTCAAGACTTTTTCCGCAAAATGAGCATGGAAAACCTCTTGGGTTATAACATCAGCCTTTGTTGGCTCCAGTGTTTGAATCCCACATGAGCCTCGTGTTCATTCCTGGTTGGGTCGGTACTGGTGTTGGTACAATGTGACCAGCCAAGCCCCTGGTAGTGTTATTCTGTTCTGGGGTCCTGTTGCTGTTTAGGATCCTTCCTGAGATGTTGTTGTTGAGTTGGTTTAACGTTCAACATTAACACTATATAGGCTTTATTGTGGACGGAGCCCCAACGAAATCTGACATGTTCTGCCACACACAGACAGGCGGGGATGCCATGACTCCTGTCTCAGCTGGTCACATTAAACTGACACCAAACCACAACCAGTAGGGAAGCAAAATCGCCTGGACTCAAACCTCTCTCTATCTCTCTCTCTCTGTCTCTTTCTCTCTCTCTCTATCTGTCTCTGAGAGGTAATCAGGTGAATCAGGCACAAGTCGGAAATTTTACTTTTGGAGTAATTCATAGTGTTTTAAAAAGCATCAAATGCACTTTAAGAGGTTGAAAAAAGTATAATAGTATTTTTAAATGTTTAGAGGGCTCGAGCTAATAAAACCTATTTTAGCGACTTGTGCCTGATTCACCCTGGTTGCCTCACATATATGTATATACATTGATAGATAGATAAGGCATTTAATTTTGTTAAAATACCCCCTTTAAACCAAAAATTATTTAAATACGAAGAGAAGACCAATAAACTATAAACTACTTTTTTTTTCTGCTTGTCAAGGGAAAAAACGAGATATATTCCCGATCCCCAAAAAACCACAAGCATTTGCTCAAGATTAAAAGCGTCATGCAAGTCAGAGTACGGGGCGGAAGAAGATGAGACTATGCATCAAAGATTGTCTTTAGGACAAACGTGTACAAGTCATGGTGAGTCAATATTTTTAGCATAACGCATGGTTCTAATATGTTAAAATGATCAAACTTGTCAATAAACCTAATTTTTTTTGGAGAAACCACCACACAATTACCTCTGATTGTTCGGCCAAGGAAACCAACTTCTTTCAATTGAAATTGAAATAATAATAATAATATTGATAATAATTAGGTCAGGTTTAATAGAAAGGAATGCTGTCTTGGTTGGCTAAGACTGGGGCATTGGAACAGTGGTTCCTGTCTTAAATCTTACCTGTACTCCTCCTTATATATTCATGTATTTGTGTAGCAACCAGTTTGAATCAGACACAAGTCAGGATTTGGAATTTTTTGAGTTATGTAATGTGATAAGCATCAAATGCACTTTAAGAGATTGAAAAAAACTATAACTTTATCATTCGTACAACCTGAGATAATTATTTTTATTTGGAAATGAATCATGATGGCTTTTGCTCAAAGATTATATCAACCTTTTGGTTTGCTCTTGTGCTACCACATATTTTCATTGAACTACGTGTCTTTGATTTTTAAATAATAAACAATTACGCTCTTACCTTTCTAAATTCTAAAAAAAAATCCTAAAATACTGTGCAAACAAGGAATATGCCTTGAATCATGCAATATAAAAATGTTAACACCGTGTACGTGTAAGCCATGAGTATAGATATTATTTGAAAGATAAAAAGCTGAAGTAATCATATCTGCAAAAAAGATATGAATTTAGTATTTTGACAGCAAATCTCATGAAATCACACTATTTGTAGGGTTTTTCCAAACTTCATATCTTATATGCAGATATGTATGCTTCAGCTTGTTATCTCTCCCATTATTTATACGCTCATGGTTAACACTACGTGGTGTGACTCTGTTGTGGGGGGCGTGGTGGCCCTGGGGTAGAACATCGGCTTCCGACGCAAGAGGTCTGTGGTTCGAGCCCTGGCGATTTCGCTTCCTACTGGTTGGGTCGGTGTCAGTTTAATGTGACCGGCTGAGACAAGAGTCATGGTATCCCCGGCCTGTCTTCTGTGTGGCAGCACATAAAATTGTCAGACCTCAGTCTTGGGGCCCCATGTGAAAATAGGCCTAACTAGTGCTGCTGTTGGACGTTAACCTTTTCAGGACGCGCTACCCAGAGCAATAAAATTCCCTATGGACGCAACAGTTAAACAGTGATTATTCCCTGCAGACGCACTAATTTGGGGTGTTTTGAAAAATTGTAGAAAATCATATTTAGTATCATTACAAAGATAAATTTCAGGACAAGAGGTTCATGTGTCATTTGTATGAATATAAAAAGAAGTGTTGCCATGGTAACCAGAAACAAATTTAGATCATAACCAGAGCGGGGGTCAGTGTCCTGAAAAGGTTAACAATCCAACTGCATGCCCTATTAACCCTGCAACAGTTTTGTCCAGTGTCAATGATGGACCACCAGGGCAATTATGATTCAAAGGGTTAAACCAACTCAACTACAACTACGATTCTGTTGAATTATTAATGTCAATTCAAAAGTTTTGTCCAGTGTTAATGTTGGGGCCACCTTTGTCTTCCGTTCCGTGACAGCATCCCCGAGGAGCATCATGCCAAGTGTGACGCATTCCTCCATTGCTGCGTGGCTCACGACGCTGGCAGGGTACGCAGCATGGCCTGGTGTCCACGCAGGCTGTCTGAACAGGTTAGTCCGTTGGTGGAGTGGTTAGTTGGTTAGTTTGTAAGGTGGTTTGTGGGTTTATTAGCTAGTTCATTGGTTAGTTTTTTATTTAGTTGGTTAGGTAGTTATATAATTAGTTATCTGGTTAGTCAGTTGGTTAGTTTGTAAGGTGATTTGTGGGTTGGTTAGTTGGAGAGTTGATTGGTTAGTTTGTACGGTGATTTGTGTGTCGGTTAGTTAGTTGGTTAGTAGGAGGGTGGGTTGGTTAATTTGTAAGGTAAGGTGGTTCGTGGGTTGGTTAGTTGGAGCGTTGGTTGGTTAGTTTGTAAAGTGATTTGTGGGTTGGTTTTTAGTTGGTGAGTTGAAGGGTTGTTTGGTAGGTTAGTAGTTTGGTTAGTTCTATAGTTGGTTCGTTAGCTAGTTAGTTAGTTGGTTGGGTGGTTTATAAGTTAGTAAGGTAGGCTGTCTGCAGGTTAAGTCAGTTGGTTGAGTGAAACAAATTTAGATCATAACCAGAGCGGGGGTCAGTGTCCTGAAAAGGTTAAACCAACTCAACTACGATTCTGTTTAGTTAATGCCAGTTCAAGAGTTTTGTCCAGTGTTAATGTTGGACCACCCTTGTCTTCCGTTCCGTGACAGAATCGCCGAGGAGCATCGTGCCAGGTGTGATGCATCCCTCCAGTGCTGCGTGGCTCACGACGCTGGCAGGGTGCGCAGCATGGCCTGGTGTCCACACAGGCTGTCTGAACAGGTTAGTCGGTTGGTTGAGTGGTTAGTTTGTTGGAGGGTTGCTTGGTTAGTTTGTAAATCGGTTTGTGAGCAGGTTAGTCAGTTGGTTGTGTGGTTAGTTGGTTAATTTATAGAGGTGGTTCGTGGGTTTATTAGCTAGTTAGTTTTTTATTGTAAAGTTGTTTTGTGGGTTGGTTAGTTAGTTGGAAAGTTGGAGGGTTGGTTGGTTGGTTAATTTGTAAGGTGGTTCGTGGGTTGGTTAGTTAGTTGATTAGTGGGAAGGTTGGTTGGTTAGTTTGTAAAGTGATTTGTGGGTTGGTTAGTTAGTTGATTAGTTAGAGGGCTTGTTGGTAGTTTAGTATGTTAGTTGGTTAGCTAGTTGGATAAATAGTTAGTATGTGTTTCTCGCTTTATATTTGTTTCTTCTACTTTTTGTATTGTCTTTGGTAAACTCAATCATGCCTTACCTTTCTAGATTTTTGTACTTTTTTTCTGTTTTTTTTTCTTTGGAAAACTTAATGCCAGACACTTCCAAGTTGTTGATTTCTACTATTTGTCTTTGGAAACCTGAATGTCTTGCCCTTTCTAAGTTAATGTATGAAATTTTTTCCTCCTGTGATCAGGACCAGGGACCACCCCCTGAAGGTCACCTTCCAAGGCTGGGACTTTTGGCCCTGGCCTGCTCTAATGGCACCGTGCTTGTCTTCAGGTTTGAAAATAGATAGTCACTTAATGGTGGTCCTGGGGTAGAACATCGTCCACAATATAGCCTATATAGTGCTGATTATGGATGTTAAGCCAACTCAACGCCCCAACCACTTAATGGTAGTTATTATAATGGCACCGTGCTTGTCTTCAGGTTTGGAAATAGATAAACACTTAATGGTGGTCCTGGGGTAGAACATCGTCCACAATATAGCCTATATAGTGCTGATTATGGATGTTAAGCCAACTCAACGCCCCAACCACTTAATGGTAGTTATTATAATGGCACCGTGCTTGTCTTCAGGTTTGAAAATAGATAGTCACTTAATGGTGGTCCTGGGGTAGAACATCGTCCACAATATAGCCTATATAGTGCTGATTATGGATGTTAAGCCAACTCAACCCCCCAACCACTTAATGGTAGTTATTATAATGGCACCGTGCTTGTCTTCAGGTTTGAAAATAGATAGTCACTTAATGGTGGTCCTGGGGTAGAACATCGTCCACAATATAGCCTATATAGTGCTGATTATGGATGTTAAACCAACTCAACGCCCCAACCACTTAATGGTAGTTATTATAATGGCACCGTGCTTGTCTTCAGGTTTGGAAATAGATAAACACTTAATGGTTGTGATTATAATGGCACCATGCTTGTCTTCAGGTTTGGAAATAGATAAACACTTAATGGTGGTAATTATATATATAATGGCACTGTCCTTGTCTTCAGGTTTGGAAATAGATGACCACTTAATAGTAGTGATTATATTTACAATGGCACTGTCCTTGTCTTTAGGTTTGGAAATAGATAAACCACTTAATGGTAGTGATTATGGAGGTGCAACCAGTGATGCCAATTTTCCGTCAATTTACAGATATTCTGTAAAGAAAAAAACTCAACTTATCGACAAGTCAGAGTTTAGTAAAAGTCTGTAGGGGTGTAATGCGATGTGATTCAATATGCTACACCACTGTATGCTTTAAGTTTGAGTCAAAAAAATTAATGTTGATCCAAGGGACATCACTGCGCAGGGTTGCATTATCAAATGCCTTTTGTTTTGTCGAGTGGCCTTTACTTAATACCATAGATTTGATATAGAAAACCTTTGCACCTGAAGATTTCTTTCCAGTCTCAAAATATTGACAGGGGAGTCTTCTGACTTATCACTTATTGCTGCTTATTTGCTATATAGTTAAACTCTTTTCTGTATTTTATTTGCATATTTTTTTTATATTTTGATCTTTCATTTATTAGATTGAGATTGATCTATTAAGATAAAAACTATTTAATTCAGTTTTTGTTTTTTTTTTGGTGGATTTTTTTTTCTGTTAGGAAATTAACTCATTCAGTTTTTGGTTTTTTGGTGGATTTTTTTTTTCTGTTAGGAAATTAACTCATAACTTAATTGTTGAATTATAAACAATTTTTATCGTGCATGTTTCTTATCAATTTTTGGTGATAAAGAACATTTGTAGTCATCCTTGAGTGATGAAGGAAATTTTAAATCATTCTTTAGAGGAGAAAAAGAAACAAAAAAGTAAAAAATAATTATGTTTCTAATCCATTTCTGGTGATAAAGGGCATTAAAATCATCCTTTAGTGATAAAGGAAACTTTAAATAATTATTTAGAGAAGAAGAAGAAACAAAAAAGTAAAAAAATATGTTTCTAATCAATTTATGGTGATAAGGGATATTTTAAATCATCCTTTAGTGATGAAGGAAATTTTAAATCACTACTTAGAGAAGATAAAAAAAGGTAAAAATTACAAAATCTCCATCTCCATCTTCAGCATCCCAGAGCTGAACTCTCTGCCATCAGAAGAATCGCGGCAGAGCTCTACAGGCTCCTGTTCATCCGTGCTGGTCATAAAACCAAAGGCCTCACTCACACTCGAACTCAACTCTAGACCAAGTAGGAACTTTTGAACAAATAGACCAAATGACATATTTTTTTATAAGGGTTGTAAATGGAATTACCTTTTTTTTTTTTTTTTTTTTTTTTACCTAGGCAAACCTTGTCGAATAGTAAATTTCCTCAACATGATTTTCATAAGGTTTTGTTTTATGATGAAAGTGTAAATGAGGATTGCTTGTAAAAGACTAAATAACATTGTTTTTTGTTTTTTTTTAATCCATATTTGAGAGTAGGTAAATAGCTAAATGAATTGAATTCCGGTAAGCGTTTTTCATTCTACTATGATGTGTGTGATTGCCTTAGAAAAGGACAGTAAATTATACTCTCTTTTTGCTAATTCATTCTTAAACTTAAGTTTATGCTGTATTATGCACTTTTTTTGCATTTTTGTAATATCTCTATTAATTTATTTTAGAATCCATCCACACAGACTCAGAGCTAAGCCAAACAAGCTTTATTTATTTATTTCTCTTTTCCATGACATCTACACACATTGTTTCCTATCTTATATTCTGGGGTAGAACATCAGCTTTAGACGCAAAAGGTCTGTGGTATGAGCCCTTGCGACCTTGTTCCCTACCGGTTGGGAGGCGTCGGTTTAATGTGATTGGCTAAAACATGGTATCCCCGCCCTGTCTCGTGTGTGGCAGTACATAAAATTGTCAGATGTCAGTCTTGGGGCCTGTTCACAATATAGCCTATACAGTGCTGATGTTGGACGTTAAACCAACTGAACAATCCATTGTTTCTGCTTGTTTTGAAATAATTATTGTCTGATGGACTTGCCTAACTCGTCGGACACATCTAATGCCAGACTATTGGTTGGCTTGATGTCAATATAATGTGACAGGCTGAGACAGAAGTCCTGGTCTTCCCTCACTGTCAGTATATATGGCAGCACATAAAATTGGCAGATGCAAGTCCTGGGGCCTGTCCACAATATAGTCTATATACTATAGTGCTGAAGTTGGACTTTAGACAACCAGCTCAACTCAACACTCTCCATTGTAACTGTTTCAAGAATATCTTATTCCTTAATCCTTCTTATTAGTTTGATGAAGCCAATAAATGCGAAACGTTTTTATAATTATATATCTTTCTACCTCTAGTTGTGTTTGATTTATTGTGTCCCTCAGTTGCTAAGTTGTGTGTATTCCCTCCCTTTATTATTATTCCTAATACAAAATGATTAAAATAAAACAACATTCTTTTCCTTTCACACAACCCCTTCTCCCACCCACCCTATTCCTTCCTAATCTGTGTCTTGTTCTAGCTCACTGTGGACCGTGTCTCAGTGTGGCGTGGCAGCAAGGCGGAGAATCTCGCTACATTGCCGCTGGATTTGCATCGGGTAAGGCTGTACAACTTTGCGGTAGCTTACAGCTCGTTAGCCTTCTAATTTCCATATTTCCATATCTTACGACGAGTCGTAAGCTTACAACATTGTACTTACGGCCCTTAATTTAGTGCGTCAACGTATTCAATATTATCCACGTGTTGGTGTTTTTATCTTTTAACACAACAAAGTCTTCAGACTGACAGTGTGATTGTGTGTAATTGTATAGACTGTGTATAGTCTCTGTGAAATATACACTAACACCAAAGAGTGTGAAATAATGAGAGGTTTCACGCCGAGGATTTTGCATGTATGGCTCAAGATAAATAAGGCAGTTGTTTCCTTCTTTAACCCTTTTTCCCTTACAGCCTAGTCACTTGTCAGACACTCAATTCTTAACTTAAGGGAGATAACGTAAATGCTGTCTGTAGCTTCTTGATACAAACACAATAGCTCATCCATGATGAAAAAACACTTGAAAAGAACAACAAACTTCAAAAAATCACAACTTCGCAACCCAACGACCGATTCCTTTCATTCAAAGACCATTGAAACAATCGAGTCTATTTCCGGCTGTCTAAAACGACAACGATGTCACTATTTCCTATATTAGCCGATACGGTCCACGATATTGCGGTACACGATAGTGTCACTTTAGTAGGCGTGGCCGGCGACTGTAAGTGTAAAAGGGTTAAACTTAGTAAAAACTCAGTCTGAACATTGTTCAACCGCTGTAATTTCAATAAAGAATTGAATGAGCACGCGGCACACTAGCTCCTTGTATCTAAAGCACTCTGAGCTCTTTTTGTGAAGTGTCTCACCAGTTCTGTAGTCTCTGGTAGGACCTTACATGTTGCTGTATAGGAAATTAGACATTGCAGTTTGATGTTTTATAAAGACCTCTGTTGGGAATCTTCATTTCACTCTCACTAGTTAACCAAAGAACGTTTTGATCCAAAGTATTGACTAAACTGAATTGATTTTGATTCAGAGGTCATACAACTTGGTTCTTTTTTGTGTCACTAATGAAGTTTTTGTTGGTTTGTTTGGTAGGGATTGTTTTCTTTTTCTTTTTTTTTTTTTCTTTTTTTTTTTTTTTTCATGTATCAATTTATACATGCAAAAATGTGAAATGTACATCTTCAAAATAGATAAGAGTATTGTAGATGCAGTTAATTTATCCATGACTATACTAAGTCATGCCCTTGGGACTTCTTACTTACAGTTGATATATCCATCATATGATACATGTACTATGTTATGTACTTGGAAGTCCTAACATTGCATTAAATTTAACTATGGAACATTGCCTTCAATTTAACTATGGAACATTGCATTCAATTTAACTATGGAACATTGCACTCAATTGAACTATGGAACATCGCATTCAACGTGACTACGGAACATTACACTCAATTTAACCATGGAACATTGCCTTCAATTTAACTATGGAACATTGCACTCAACATAACTACGGAACATTGCATTCAATTTAACTATGGAACATTGCCTTCAATTTAACTATGGAACATTGCGTTCAATTTAACTATGGAACATTGCATTCAATTTAACTGTGGCACATTGCACTCAACGTAACTACGGAACATTGCACTCAATTTAACTATGGAACATTGCCTTCAATTTAACTATGGAACATTGCACTCAACGTAACTACGGAAAATTGCATTCAATTTAACTATGGAACATTGCACTCAATTTAACTATGGAACTTTGCATTCAATTTAACTATGGAACATGGCATTCATTTTAACTATGGAACATTGCATTCAATTTAACTATGGAACATTGCATTCAATTTAACTATGGAACATTGCCTTCAATTTAACTATGGGTTATGGCCTTCAATTTAACTATGGAACATTGCACTCAGTTTAACTATGGGACATTGCCTTCAATTTAACTATGAAACATTGGATTCAATTTAACTATGGAACATTGCATTCAATTTAACTATGTGACATTGCCTTCAATTTAACTTTAGAACATGGCATTCAATTTAACTATGGAACATTGCATTCAATTTGACTAAGAAATAATTATTGCATTCAATTTAACTATGGAACATTGCATTCAATTTAACTATGGAATATTGCACTCAATTTAACTATGGAACATTGCCTTCAATTTAACTATGTGACATTGCCTTGAATTTAACTATGGAACTCAATTTAACTATGGACTTATCAAATCTTCCGACAGGCATGATTGTTCTGTGGGATCTGAAGAATTCTTCCCCTTTGATGCGGAGAAGCGAGTCGATCCTGCGCCCGTTGAGGTGCTCTCTATCCCACGGTGCACCAGTTCTCTCCCTTGCCTGGTGCCCCCAGTTGCCGAATCTACTGGCGTCCTCGGCCAGCGACTTCACAGTGAGCCTCACAGAGGTCGATCGCCCAGGAGCGATCCATGCAGGTAGTATTAGATAATAATGATAATAATAATAATTATAATAATAATAATAAGATGATGATGATGATGATGATGATTAAAAATAAAAATAATAATAACAATCATCATCATCATCATCGGTATTTTGATTAACGTGCAGGTACTGGGGCAACATCCACATCAGTGGACCCCCTTCCAGGTAGCTGGCTTGCTGCACGCATGGCTGATCTCACACCAGATCTCCAGGTGTTTCTGTCATGAGGGTCAGTTGTTGAGAGTTTCCAGTCTTTCCGATCCCTCTCTGTCACCTGCTTCCATGTCATTCTGGGTCTCCCTTTTCCACGACTTCCTGTTACTTGCAAGTCCAATGCTGTCTTGATAGCTCCGCTTGACCGTTCCACGTGGCCATACCACCGGAGTCTTCTCTCCTTCAGAATGAGGTTCAGGTCCTCAAGGCCAAGAAGCGTCAATAGCTCATTTGACCTAGTGGTGGCCACATCTTCTGGCTTCACATTGCAGATCTGTCTTATCATTGCCCTGTCGTTTCTCTGCAGGCGTTAATAATAATAATAATAATTTATATAGCTCTTGCCCTAAATGAAGCCCAAAGCACTTTACAATTTTAAAAAAAAATACGTAGCTCAAGATCACTTCGACAAATAATTTTACTACTATACAGCAATATTTATATTTACACTTATACACATCAGTAAGTATTCAGTCCTTTTATTTGGAAAACAAATTAATATGTTTTTTTAAAATCAGCTACAGAAGAGGCGTTTTATATGTTGACAGGCAACCTATGCCATAGATCTGGTCCATTAATATAGAACGATCTTTCGCTATAGTGGCAGAGACTTACTTTCGGTTTTATCAATAATTTTGTATTCACTGAATGAAGAGTTTTTGTTAGTGCGTAAAAGTTGATAGCTGATGAGAGATAAAATGGTAATGATTCATTGTAAAGGTATTGGTAAGTCAGAGCCAAGATCTTCAACTCAATACGCATTATGATGGGAGTCAATGCAGGTAAGGCCGGAGGTGTGTTGAAAATCACCACATATGTTAATTTATTTTTAAGTTGTAAGAGTCCCTTTCTCAAGAATAAATGGCAAAAATCTACCCTCCAGTTATCTTCCTTTCATTTTAGAAAAATACATTGACTGTCTACAATGATGTCTTTAAATTATTTGTCATGTAAAATATAACAGTATTCAACAAACTTAAAATTGTCATAACAAAATTGTTTCAACTTTCAATGGAAGAAGGGTGTAGAATTTGAAAAAACAAAAGTAACCCAATATCTATTCTTTATATGCTAATTTCAGTTTCTTGGACTAAGTTTCCTCATGCTGCTTTTTTTGTGTTTGCGTGTCTTTTTTTCTTCAGATAAGCGAAGCACCCACCCAAGTATCTACCGCAGGCTTTGCTCAGCAGGCCCGATGTACCTCGGCTTCTTTTGTGCTGAGGAGACTCTTACAGTGTATGTTTATAGTTACTGTACCTAAGTTTTGTTTTGCAGGGGGGGGGGGGGGGGGATCTTCAGCGAGCAAGACTTGAAACTGTTCCCATTATGCCACACAATGTTTTATTGTGTGTGTTGATAAGCTCTTGTGCTAGCACCTCTTTGCATTGAGCCGCACGTCTTCCATTTAGAAATGAGAGATATCAAAGCTTTTACCCTTAATAAATTCTTTAAAAATTTCCTAAATTAATGCACATTCAAGGAAAATGTCTTGACTTATTATATTAACTTATGCAATGTGAAAAGATAAAATGGTTGATTAAATCTGGTCATTGGTATAGAAGATAAATATGAAAAGCTTGAGAAGCATAGCGGTGAGGAAATGTGATATATTTTAACATTAACGATAGCATTTTCTTTTACATAAGTCATATTTTACAAGCAATACTTTAATAGGTTTATTTTAGGTATCCATAGGGATAGCAGTTAGATGTTCAAAGCTTTAAGGGCATTACAGTGAGGAAATGAGATATATTTGAACATTAAGGATAGGCTTTCCTTTTACATTTACATAACTCATATTTAGCGAGCAATACTTTGATAGGTTTATTAAAAGTAGCCTTAGGGATAGAAGTTAGATGTACAAACCTTTAGGGCCATTCCAGTGAGGAGTTGAGATATAGTTTCAACATTAATGATAAGATTTCCTTTTAAAAAAGCTAATGAAGTTACAGCTCTTTAAATCTTTAGATCTTTATAAGAAAGAGACTAATTTTTACTCTTATAGTAAATATTTGGTCCCAGAGGCGAACTTCTCTTCAGTGTCCACTATTCAGACCTTGTAATTTACACTTAAATCATTTGTCATTTGCATTAACAGTTTAAATCATTTTCTGAGCTGTATGCTGTCTAAAGGAAAACCTTCTCTAAACAGTAATACAGGTTTTTATTCACACTTTTATTGCCCTTTAACTGTATTTGAACCTATCTGTCACATGGAAGCTGTTTTTTGGGGGGGTTTTTCATGCTTAACGTACATCATCAGCACTATATAGGCAATATATTGTGAACAGGCCCAAAGACTAAAGTCTGACATTTTTATGTGCTACCACAAACAAAACGGTGCGGGAAGACTTGGGCTCTAGTAACGTTCTATTGACATGGGCCAACCATTAGGGGGCAAAACCAGACAAATAAAATTGTTACGGGTCATGGAGTTTGAACCAGAGACCTCCTAACTAGGAGGCCAATGATTTACCACTTAAGATAGTTCGCCTCATGTTACACACTGGTATGGCCACCCCGAAATTGCACAATGCTAACGAGTAAATGTTTGCGCCCTTTCTGTACACATGAGGTGGGCGTGGTGGCCCTGGGGTAGAACATCGGCTTCCTACGCAAAAGGTCAGAGTTCGAGCCCTGGAGATTGCGCTCCCAACTGGTTGGATCAGTGGTAGTTTAATGTGACCGGGTAAGACATGAGTCATGGTATCCTCGCCCTGTCTCGTGTGTTGCAGCACATAACATTGTCAGACGTCAGTCTTGGGGCCCGTCCACAGTATAACCTATATAGCACTGATGTTGGATGTTAAACCAACTCAACAACAACAACAACTCTATACACATGCCAGGTCCGAGTCTTGTGGATTGCAGTATCTCGGCCTGACAAAGAGGAGTCTAGGGAGGAGGAGGAAGGCCCAGTTCGTTATCCACAATAACACGGCCACGACGTGGGTAAGTGGAGCTCTTCTGTGTGCGGCTGGTAGATTAATAATCAACTCCTCTTCTGTGCCGCTGGTAGATTTACAAAACTACTATCCATCCCATAGAAGTAGCCAATCTATTTATAGTGGTGATGTGTTTAAGATTGTTGGTCTATTTTCGGCGACCATGCACAACTTCCGAAGTGGTAAGTAAGATATGTAAAAGGTACATGAACAGCAATATTACTGTTAGATTATAATCTAGAACTAGATTAGATCTAGACATTTAGTAAAAGCATCAGTAAGGGTAACATTACTAACCTAAAATATATAGTTATTTATTTTTATTATAACTGTCATATTCAATTACACTCATGGCCATCATAATGTTTACACCTTAAAATTGTCATCATAATTATGATGAGTAGAAACTTTTTACCTCTGCACAAAGAAGATTCAAAAGTCTGTCATTATTGTCACCACAAATAGATTTTGTCAGTGCAAATCAAGAGGCGCTCGTAGATTTATAATCACTCCTCTTCTGTGCGACTGGTAGATTTATAATCAACTCCTCTTCTGTGCTGCTGGTAGATTTATAATCAACTCCTCTTCTGTGTGTTGGTAGATTTATAATCAACTCCTCTTCTGTGTGTTGGTAGATTTATAATCAACTCCTCTTCTGTGTGTTGGTAGATTTATAATCAACTCCTCTTCTGTGTGTTGGTAGATTTATAATCAACTCCTCTTCTGTGTGTTGGTAGATTTATAATCAACTCCTCTTCTGTGTGTTGGTAGATTTATAATCAACTCCTCTTCTGTGTGTTGGTAGATTTATAATCAACTCCTCTTCTGTGTGTTGGTAGATTTATAATCAACTCCTCTTCTGTGTGTTGGTAGATTTATAATCAACTCCTCTTCTGTGTGTTGGTAGATTTATAATCAACTCCTCTTCTGTGTGTTGGTAGATTTATAATCAACTCCTCTTCTGTGTGTTGGTAGATTTATAATCAACTCCTCTTCTGTGTGTTGGTAGATTTATAATCAACTCCTCTTCTGTGTGTTGGTAGATTTATAATCAACTCCTCTTCTGTGTGTTGGTAGATTTATAATCAACTCCTCTTCTGTGTGTTGGTAGATTTATAATCAACTCCTCTTCTGTGTGTTGGTAGATTTATAATCAACTCCTCTTCTGTGTGTTGGTAGATTTATAATCAACTCCTCTTCTGTGTGTTGGTAGATTTATAATCAACTCCTCTTCTGTGTGTTGGTAGATTTATAATCAACTCCTCTTCTGTGTGTTGGTAGATTTATAATCAACTCCTCTTCTGTGTGTTGGTAGATTTATAATCAACTCCTCTTCTCTGTGCGGCTGGTAGATTTATAATCAACTCCTCTTCTGTGCGGCTGGTAGATTTATAATCAACTCCTCTTCTGTGTGCTGCTGGTAGATTTATAATCAACTCCTCTTCTGTGTGCGACTGGTAGATTTATAATCAACTCCTCTTGTGTGTGACTGGTAGATTTATAATCAACTCCTCTTGTGTGCTGCTCGTAGATTTATAATCAAATCCACTTTACAACATTACATCATGTACAATGAATCTTTTCTACAAGTAAATTTGTGCTCTAAAAATTTCCATTGAAAGCTCTCGCTAAGTGGGCTTATCATCTGCCGGGTCCTACAATAAGATTTTATATGTTAACTCATTAAGCCCTCATGCCCTATTCCATGTTTTGACGTAGGTTTTAGGTAGATTTATAAATTGAAAGAGGGTATTTTTTTCGTTTTTCATCATTTTTTGTGATTTTACTGGCCGAACACTGTGGCAGCTCAGGTTTAAAGAATTCAGGAGATTTTGGCTCTCTCAGTTTTGTATAGTTATCTTCATCAGTCTGTGCACGGGATATAGGCCCTAATGAATTATTTTCCTACTGAAGTCTTATGCATCAAACATACTTAATAGATTCTAAACTACTTTGGTGCATATCTTGAAGAGAATTTTTAACACAGCGTATATATGACTGTTTTTTAGTCACATCCTTCAATGAAAAATATAAATTAGTCAAATTTCAACTATTTTGAAGAAAGATAAATCTGAATTTGTTTTTCCTATCAGAGAATATTGCTGTGTAGATTATTAATGAATATTGAAAACATTTTTTGAAACTTGTTTTCTAGGGGGGCGTGGTAGTCCAAGAGTAGAACATCGGCTTCCGACGCAAAAGGTCCCGAGTTCGAATCCTAGCTGTTGCGTTCCCTACTGGTTGGGTCGGTGTCAGTATAATGTGACCGGCTGAGACAGGAGTCATAGTATTCCAGCCCTGTCTCGTGTGTGGTAGCACATAAAATTGTCAGACGTCCGTCTTGGGGTCCGTCCACAATATAGCCTATATAGTGTTGCTGTTGGACGTTAAACCAACCCAACCAACCAACCAACCAATCAATCAACCAACTTGTTTTGTAATCTCGGCAGGACGCAGACTTCTGTCCGTTCTCGCAGGTCGCAGTGACGTGTGACGCCAACGGTCAAGTCAAGGTCATCCTAGTGGACATGGACAAGCTGACCCTCGAGAAAGGGCTGCCCAGTTGCAGCATGGATAAAATCTTGGCCTGTCCCACTGCGGTGAGCTACTGTTTCATTTTACGCGTTAAAATTTTAGCGGTCAATATTATTTACGCTTTTTTTTTTTTTTTTTTTTTTTTAAACAGGATTGGTTGTAGAGTAATATATTGAAGACTTCAGAATTTTTTTTAATTAAAATTTTTTTTCCAATTTATATATGATTTTCATTTTATCAAAACATTTCCTTCATAATTTATTCTCTTATTTTTAAGTGTCTCACTAGATAATGCTCACGTGTATTCACACCTTCACAGGTTGTGTACCGGACTCGAATTGAATGTGATGGTAAGACTGATTCCCCAGCCTCAGCATCGGATTCAAAGCAACGCGTTTCGAACCTCAAATCCGAACCCCTACCAAGCAATTTGTCGTCTCCTTGTCCTAATTCTCAAACCGAATCAAATGAAAACGGTGTTGATGCTGTGACTAAAGATGGGGACCACGATTCCTTGAGAGATGCCATGAGAAATTTGTCAGCACAGTTGGTAACTCTAGATGAAGAGTGTCTCTTGAAGAGTGAATCTGATGGTCAGGGACAAAAGAACTCTACGAGTATTATCCAAGCCAGTACATCATCTACAGTTTCTTCCACGCAGGGAGGAGGCACATCGGGTACTTTTAATGGAACACAATTGTGTGGGATAGCAAATGGAGACACGACTGTTCCAAATGGTGTGGGAGTTAAAAATGGCGCTGACTTTGATTCAAACCAACCTCAGCATTCAAATGGGTCAAATAATGTCCAGGTCTGTGGACAATCCGATTCAGGTTCTGCAGTCGAATCAAGGGGGTCGATGAAAGTTCGAAGTAAAGCTAAGGGCGACCCTGGCTCAGGAAACCGTTCTAAAAACTCTCAGAAGAACTCGTCGACGCAGAATAATCATCATTGTAGTGAAGAGCCCTCTGAAATTGGTGGGGCATCTTGTGAAAACTCTGGCTCAATATCTAGATCTAAGCAACGCGAGACCGATCGTCAAAAAGACATGGGACATGGGGAGACTAATACTTCTAGAGAAATAACGAAAGGGACCGATGCTGCAAAATTAGAGTCATCGATTGGAGGAGAGATATTTCACTTTGAAAGTTTTAAAGCGGTAAGATATTCATGTGTATATGCTACTTATTTCAAATAGTTTGGTTAGTTTAAGTCAAGTATCAGCATTTAGACTATATCACATAAGGCTAGTAAGACTTATCTTTGATAATTTTACTTGCTGCCACAAAGACACAGAGCGAGGATACCAGGACTTCAATCTCAACCGATCATATTTTATTGAAACTGACCCAGCAAGTAGGTGACAAGGTTGGTTGATTGGAGATCAACTTCCATGGACTTTTAGACTATTACAAGTCGAATGAGCCCCCCTGTCTCCATGAATGTAGAGATAATTGTACAACTTTTCATCAAAGCATTAAATACAGAGGAAAAGTGCAGAAAAGTTGGAAATTTTACTTTCCTTAATATTGTAGCCTATTTATTTTTTTATCAGTTTATGTAGTTTCAAGCACTTTGTGAATTTTAAAAATACCTTTATTTGCTCATTCAGGGGATTTTTTGAGACTGAAAATCCGCAAAAAAAAAACAATGGCTACACATCTCTGCCTTTCCAGCAGGCCTTAAAATATTGAATGTAATTGATTTTGCAGTCACCATGACCTGCTAAGACAGGAGTCATGATATCCCTGCTCTGTCTCAGCAGATAAAATTGTCAGACGTCAGTTGTAGGGCCCGCCCACAGTATAGCCTATATAGTTCTGATGTTGGACGTTAATCCAACTCAACTTTCACCTTCATTATTTTTCTTATTTATTAATCGAATGTTTGAATTAAATAAAAGTAAAAAAATTATAAAATCAAAGTTTTTTTGTTTTGTTTGTGTGTTATTATTTAATGTAGCACCTGTATCTTTTCATTTTTCTCCTTCTCTAGCCTTTTAAGGTGAAATTTGACAAAGCTAAGACTGTTGAAGAGTTGAACAACCCTCACAATCAGCTGGTCTATAGGGTAAGTGGAACATATCTTTACAAGCATTACAAAGGGATCAATTATGATCAAGAATTTGTCATAGAATGACAGATCTGTAAGAGTTATATAAGGATTGTCTTTATAATTTACGAGCTTTCTGTTTATATAGGTACAGCTAACATGTTCAGGTAGCAAAGAGAGATAAATATTTATAAGCCAACCAGCTCATATGTCTCCTGTTATCTCTCTTGTTATCTCTCCTGATGTCTCTCTTATAATTATCTCTCCTGTAATCTCTCTTATTATCTCTCTTGTCATCTCTTTTGTTGTCTCTCTTATTACCTCTCCCGTTATCTCTTATTATCTCTTCCGTTATCTCTTTTATTATCTCTCTTGTTATCTCTCTTATTATCTCTCCTGTTATCTCTCTTACTGTCTGAGGACAATAGAGAGAATAATTCTCTCCTGTGATCTCTCTTATTATCCCTCCTGTTATCTCTCTTATTATCTCTCCTGTGATCTCTCTTATTATCTCTCCTGTTATCTCTCTTATTATCACTCCTGTTATCTCTCTTATGGCCTCTCCTGTTATCTCTCTTGTTATCTCTCTTGTTATCTCTCTTATCTCTCTTTAGACTTGTATTACCTATCCTGTTATCTATCTTATTATCTCCCTTGCTATTTCTCTAGTCTTAGTCAATATCTCTCTTGTTATCTATCTTGTTTCTTATTATATCTCCTATTATCTCTCTTATTATCTCCCTTGCTATCTGTCTTATTCATTATCTCTCTTGTTAAAACCCAGGTCCGACTCAACCCAAACCCCGAGGGCTGCCTCTGGCTCGCGTCAGGAGGTCAAGCTGGACTGCTGCGATTGGACGATCTCTCCCCAATGCTCAAGGATAAACGGCCAGAGGTCAAGAAACTCCGGGCTAAAGTGAAAACATGATCCATTTTTGCGTGCGATGGGTTGGAAGATGTGTGAGTGGGTTGGTGGCTTTGTAGATTGGTGGATGGGTTAGGTCTTTTATGATCTCAGCTGCGATTGGACGATCTCTCTCTCTCATGCTCAAGGATAAACGGCTAGAAGTCAAGAAACTCCACGCTAAAATGAAATCGTGACCGTAATTTGCGTGCGGATGTGGTGCATAAGTAGGTGGGTGGGCAGCTGGATGGATGGGCGTGCTGTTTAAAAAATTATTGAAGTGCTGCAAGAGGATTTAGTGGCATGCATAAATTTCTCCCTCATGCCAGAGCTAAAGCGACATTGTGACCCTAATTTGTGAGCAGGTGTGGGTGGATAGGTGAGTTGGTAGATGTATGGGTGACATCATGACAGAAACACCTGGAGATCTGGTGTGAGTTCAGCCATGCGTGAAGCAAGCCAGCTACCTGGAAGGGGGTCCAATGATGTGGATGTTGCCCCAGTACCTGCATGTTAATCAAAATACCGATGATGATGATGATGATGATGATGGGTGGGTGTGTAAATTATTGTAGTGGCACGTGAGGATTTAGTGGCATGGAAGTCATCTCCTTCTTGTGCAAGGATCACCGACAAGAGGTCAAGAAACTTGGTACTAAGACAAAATTTTGAACCTAATTTTGTGTGGGGTATGGGTAGGTAGGTTTATTGTTTATTATAGAATGAAAAAAAATGGTAGAGAGCTTGCTGGTGTGATAATTTGATTTACTGGCAACAAAGAGGAATGAAATTTAAACTGGTTGAATCATGTTGGTGTAAAGGTAAAATCAATGGAAGAGATGTCAATGTTAGGGCAGTGCACTAACTATATGATTTAAGATTACAGAAAAATCCAAAAAGTCAATAGTAGAATAATTACTATGTATTCTGAAACTATCTCACTATGTTAGTGATGGGTAGGGTTTTGCTAGCACTTTCTTGACAAGGAAATTTACTGGTCATTTTAGAATTAGAATCATAATTTTCTAGATATTGTGAGATATTATTGTTTACTTTTAATACTAAAAGACTGGTTGTGGTAGGAATTGAAGTATGTCGTTAGTCTAAATGCAGCTAGTCTTTGTTATTGTTATATTTTATTACTTGTTCATTCCTAATGAATTGGATAAATGTGTTATTGTTATGACGAAAACCAGTTGTCACTACATGTATTTTTATTTGATAGATCTCTGATGTATAATGTTATAAAAAGTAATGATACCAAAAATTTTTAAAAAGCTGCTGACAGTGAACAGTAGTCTCTTTGATATGGTACCAAGTACCAACTAATAAATTGAAAAATAAAAAAGAGAAGAAAATTTAATGATGTACAGAAATATGGCAGTATGCTTCATTCGTAAGAAACACTGGGGTATCTTTTTTGTAATTATTTATTAATTTTTTTGTTGTAACACTAAGGTGTTTCATAATGAATTTATGAGGGATAATTTTAGATGTACATGTATAAGATGTGTTTAACTTGTAATATTTATTGTTTCCAAAGTTTTACCTTTTTGCAAAATTAAACTTTCTTAAAGTTCAAAAATAAAAGAAATGTCTTATTTATCAAAAAAATAAATGATGTCTATGTTTTAATAATTTTATTTTGGTGTTCACAAGATTTTTTTTCTCGTTTTGTGAACTGTTTTTATTGTTGGTTCTTGCTCATGTAAAAATATTATAAAAATACATCATAATTTGACTATAACTATCACAATCTTTATAGCTATCATCATCATCATCATCATCATCATCATCATCATCATCATCATCATCATCATCATCATCATCATCATCACCATCATCATCATCATCATCATCATCATCATCATCATCATTATCATCATCATATCATCATTATCACCATCGTCATCATCATATCACATATACCATCATTATCATCATATCATCATCATCATCA
>RQTK01000102.1:171309-208381 GCA_003991915.1 Elysia chlorotica | reverse complement strand
TCATCATCATCATCATCATCATCATCATCATCATCATCATCATCATCATCATCATCATCATCATCATCATTCATCATCATCATCATCATTCATCATCATCATCATCATCATCATCATCATCATCATCATCATCATCATTATCATCATTATCATCATCATCATCATCTTCATCATCATCATCATTCGTCATCATCATCATCAAGGAAGAGCAGCTGCAGGAGAGATATTCCAGAAGGGGTCACTCAAACAAAGAGGGGACGCAACAGAAGAAAGAAGAGTAGGAAAAGGGGCAGAAGATGGGGGGGGGGGGGAAAGAGGTGGAAAGAAAAACAAAGAGAGCAGAGAGGAAAAGAATGACAAAGACTTTAAAAACGGGGGAAAATGTTGAAGAGGAGAAAGTGAAAGAATGTTAGTACAAGTAGTAGTAGTGCCGTTGTACTAGTATTCCATGGCTACACATCCACATTTAATGATTTAGCTTGGTAATTCAGAATCTTATCATAATATGCAGTCTGAACTGCATCCTTTCTTTTAGGTGAATATGGAAAAGTAATGATGAGATATGAATGTGAGGGAAAGGTGGAAGAAGGGAAGGGAAAGTGGACAAGTAGGAAAGATGGGGGATTTTGAGAAACAAGGGAAGAACCAATGACAATTAACATATGAAAAAGGAGGGCTTTTAAAAACGTTTGCTAAATAAGAACGATACCCGGTACATGTAAAAAATGTCAGGCTGGGAGAAAAAAATGCTGGATCATCTTTATAACATAAGTGGGACAGGAGACGTGAGAACTAGCAGTATGATTGTTAGCTTTCTTACTAAATTTGCAATGTACGTAAAAATAACATAGAGTTGCCTGTCTAACGTCGCTGTAGTTTACTACTCGTTGTGAGACTGCATTGCGCATTATTAAAAGTAGAGTTATGGTTACAAATACTATTATGGTAATCTTGTAAACATTAACGGGAGTATCTTCCCCTGAAACGATAAGGTCATAGGTTATGCAAATGAAAACAACGTAAACAACTAAACATGTCTTATCTAAAGTGAAAGGCTACGTAGATTAACTAGAAATTGTCACCATGTCCGAAGAAAAGGAATATCTTCGGTATAAAGTCTATAGTCTACTATTTGACCAATAGTGTAGATCTAGATCTATGTTCCACACCTCCCAATTCATCGAACGGTTACACAGTTAATCTAGTCGATCTTTCTGATCAATAAAGTAATACTTCAACAAACACCTGAGGAACCTACTGTTATACTTATCTTTTTACGTCATACGTGTATGATTACAAGAATCTTCTTACAATCTACTTATGGCTGAAATGAACTCACAGAGAGACAACTTGTCATCAAATGGCGCAGAGCTTTCGTTGAGGAAAACTGGAACCATGTCTAGCTCTTCTGTCATTGACACTGGAACTGAGGAACTTGAGTCTAAAGAGAATAGCACAGAGGACAAGATGGATGGAAACAACTTTGTCACTTTGTTTGGGAGACGCTTCAACAGATTTGTGATGGTCACTCATATCAACATTTTCTTATATTCCTGCGGCTTTTGGGTACAGCAATCTGTGTTTCCAGTAAGTTTTTCCTGGTCACTGTAGTTATGAGAGCTCAGTCTTTATTTTTTTTTGTTGTTGTTATTGTTTTCAGTAACCTTACAATTTTATTCTGAAATTTTCTTTTGAGACTCATTAAATAATACAGCAGTCTCCATTTTTAACAACATTTAAAATAAGGTGAACTGTTGGAATAGTAAGAGATTTGAGAATTACTGTTTTTCTCTCTATTTGCGCCATACAATTTATTTTGGAAATAACGAGAACCTAAATCAGATAGCCATATTAATAACGAGAAGTTTGAGTATCTATCTGCTCTAAACCCACTCCCAACATAAAAAACAAAAACGGAGAAAGATGCCAAATAGTAAATGACACATTCTGATGTATACCACAACCTGCACACGTACGTGATAATCCACCACTGCTTCAGCCCAGTCACTGTTCCTGCACCTTTCCCTGCCGTCGCTGACATTAGTGATAAGCTCACCCTCCCCTACATGCTCCTAACTCTTGTTCCATTATCGATGTAAACAAAGCTACGTAAAAAAAAACCTTTGCCCCTGATTACTCCTATTTCTTTCATATATTCATAACAAAATTTGAAGTTATAAATGTCTCTTTTTTTTCAGTACCTCTCAAAGCAGCTAGGAGCTGATCCAGTCACGTTTGGTTATCTCCAGACCACATTTGCTGTGGTACAACTAGCAGGAGGTCCATTGTTTGGCAGGTCATATCATTTCTTAGTGATGTTTTGAGTGTGTTTAGAAACTCATATTAGGGAGAAAGATAACAGAGAGTCTTCATCTCTTTGGTGATTTTTAGTGATGTTAAGAATTTATATTCATCATTAAGAATAACCACTTTGCAAACATGCATATTTTAAATCAAGTTAACGACGACACTTTTTTAATGGAATTTTTTTTATGTCAGTTTGTTTGTGTGGCACCAAAAAAGAAAACTTTGATTGAAATTGCGTGATTTAACAAATAAAACAGGAAGGATCATACCGTGCATTGTATACATGAACATGTTTGCTTTAATCATCTGCATAAGCCTATCCATTGATACTACCAATATATCTGTTAAATTTATTACTTTAAAAAGTAAAATAAATACAATGAGCCATTCTTAAACTTGTCGCTCCTTTTTATATTGCAAGGAAACAAATTCTGAATTATTATTAAAAGTTTATTCTCTAAAAATAAAAAAATGGTTCATACTAATCACATATTTATAGTTCATCTATACTAGGCCTATAGGTTGATTAAGCAACTAAGCAGCCTACATTATTTTGTTTCTTTTTGTTTCCACAGATTTGGAGACCTGTTTGGTAGCAGACAAGCGATGATGCTGGCGTTTGCATCAGCCTCTGTGTCTTACTTTCTCCTCTCCGTCTCTTCGTCCATTCCACTGTTGTTTGTTTCCAGGCTGCCTTCTATATTCATGCATGCAATGCAAGGTTTGTCAAGTTTGTTGGATTTTTTTTTAAGTAGATGCTGGAAATTTAAATTTCTAAGTAATTAGTATGTCATAATTTCAACCTTCTAAAATTGCGGAGGAAAAAAATCCAAGCCTATTTGTAATTTGTTTATTGTTATGGTAAGGTCAATCTTTTTTTATATATTAATATTACTGTGGAACATAGGGCCGCAGCAAATCCCCTCCACCAAACTCGGTTCTGGCGTCACCTGTCAGGACAAGATTCCAAACAAAGCCTGTCTGCCTAGCATCACAACTGAAATAAAAAAAAAGGTATCTTAGATTCAGTGGGCACTGCCATAGAAACAACAAGAAATGAATCGTACATGAGCTAAGTCCATGGGAACCAAAACATGGAAAAGAAGTGTTGGTAGACAGCAAAGTACATAATGTAGATTATTTTGATCAACTTTAACAGGACACAGGAATACCGCAGGAAAATCTTGCTTGTGAGATGAAGGACAGAGAAAGATGGAAAAATATAGTCATAGCAAATATTCGACTGCGGTCGCAAGATTGGTAAATTGATAGATAGATAAAGTGAAAAAGTTCTATATGCTGTATAGATAACCAGAAGTTTCTGTCACTTCTCAGCTGGTCAGATGATAGTCACTGACGTGTGCAGCCCTGACAAACGAGCCGATGCCCTCGGAAAACTGGGAATCTCCTACGGTGTTGGAATGGTTGTGGGACCGATGGTTGGCGGAACTGTGTCCAGGTTATTCAGGTGAGACTGTTAGAAGTCTGAGGTTCTCTCGTTCTCTCATATGGAAGCAAGTTTTTGACAGGATTTTTGCTGAGTTGATGGAGGGTTCTGTATTATACTTAATTTTTGTTCTTTTTTTTGTTATGATATCATTCTTGCTCTGAAAATTCATTTTAAAAATATCCTCTGTATGTGTATGTATACTTTATTTTTGATATTTATTATGTGCGTACTATTTTTTATTTATGTACTTTAGAGAATTAACGATAAGACAAGGAAAATATCTGATTTTTTATGGGGTTTTTTAAGTCTATTGAAATTTGATTCTAAAATTAATTATTAATTGGGTTTTTTAAGTCTATTGAAATTTGATTCTAAAATTAATTATTAATTGTGTGAGGAATTAGTATCAATCTCATGAAGGATTTACAAAAAAAATTATATTAACAAATACCTTTGACCAAAATCACCTGCTTAAGGTAGAATGCACAAACATAACATAGCTTATGTAGGACCGATGGTTGGTGGAACCGTGTCCAGGTTATTCAGGTGAGCGTGTTAGAAGTCTGATGTTCTCTCGTTCTCTCATATGAAAGCAAGTTTGACAGGATTTTTGCTGGATGGATGGAGGGTTTTGAATTATACTTTATTTTTTTTTTATGAATATCATTCTTGCTTTGAATGAGGCAATATTAGTTGTAAATGTACATTATTAAACTTTTGAGGATAAAGTGATTAAATTGAGGGGGGTGAGGGGGGATCTGTTAAATTTCTCTTTTACTTAGGCATTTACCTGAAGTTAGTAGCCTACTTAGCTACATGAAGGATTGAAGGATGGTGATAATTTTACGTTTAAAAAAAAAACTTTCTTCCTCAAATTATTCAGGGCTTTATCAAGCATAAGTATATGAAGATCTCTTTCATTCTGTTTTGTATTCTGAATTTCTCTTTGTTATGCATGAGCCTATACTAGAGGTAGTTAATGACACAGTTGGAGAGTTCCAGCAGTAGTGATTTTTCAACACCGTCGATATTTATTTATGTTGTTGTGCTATTTTGGAGCAGACTACTATTAAAGATTTTGTTCCAGAAAGAGATATAAAGATACTCTCATTATTGACATGTCAGAAAACTAAAACAGTACTGGCGGGAACTAAAATGTTTTCTTTGCCTGTTTCTTTTTTAATCATAAAACAATTTCAATTTTCCATGCATTTTCATTACACAATGATATAATTTACATGCAATTTGTTTAAAAAATATCCTCTGTACTTGTATGTATACTTAAATTTTTCATATTTATGTGTATAATATTTGTTATTTATGTACTTAAGAGAATTAACGATAATACAATGAAAATATCTGATTTTTTATATTTATTTTTAAGTCTTGACAACATAATTTAAAATTTTATACTAAATTATTAATTATGTGAAGAATTAGTATCAATCTTTCGAAAGATTTTTAAAAAAATATATTGACAAAAACCTTTGAGCTAAAGTACTTGGTTAGGGTAGAATGCACAGACATGACATAGCTTTCTTCTCGTCGTAAGCCTTTTTATTCTTATATTGTTGCGACATAAGATGTAAGCTACATCTTGCTTGTGCATTCTAACCTTAATCATATTTTTTGTTTTGACTTGATCTTTATTGAGATTTTTCAATTAAATTGAATTTATTTTTATGTTTACTTTGATAATGTATGTGCCAAAGGCCTTTTTTTCTGATTAAAAATCAATTCAATCCAAACATTGAATCATGTATTTCCAGACAATTCAACTGCATAAGCAGACTTTCTTACATTGTCAGTGAATAATAATAACATTGTTGTTGTTTTTTTTTGTTGTTCCGTTTTCCAGCATAGAGAAAGGAGCCTTGGTAGCGTGTGTCTTGTCCCTCATCAGCATTGTCATAACATATGTGTACGTGCCTTCCTCTGTAAAAAAATCATCATCACAAGGTAAGGAAATTGCTTTTCCATTTCTGAGTTTTCTCACTGTGTTCATTGGGTTAACTCAATGGAATCACAGTGATTCTGCAGCGATGTTCATAAATTTTCATTATTTTTAGGGGGTTTTCCAAAATCCATATCCTTTGAACCAAGGGAGATGGAATAAAAAAATTTCTAATTTGAAAACTTTGACTTAGTATCTTTCAATTAAAATGCCTGCTTTCACTGCGTACTTTTGACTCTGTTGAGTTAGATTATAACCATTACTTGCAGGATTCAAGAGTCTCTTTTGTTTTGTCTGATATTTGAAACTTTTAAAAGGGGGCAACAGTAATTTTCATTTTGTAGAAACTGTTAATCAAAAAGCAAAAAGGGTGTGAACAATGTTGTGTTATAATGATTTTGTCCTTTTATCAGTTACACCACTAAATAATTGACCCTGTCAGAGACTTTCCACAGAGTAAGAATCAAAACCCATCATAAAAAAAATTGTTTGTCAAAATTTATTTTTTGTTCCCTACTTACTTGTCACTATAATGTGACTGGCTGAGATCAGAGTCCAGGTGTCTCCCGCTCTGTCTCCGTTTGGAAGCATATGATATAGTCAGGCGATCGTCTAGGAATCTATCCACAATATGCTTTGGACCTTAAAAAACCTGTCTCGTCTTAGAATCCGTCAACAACATAGCCTAGCTGGTAACGTTGGACGTTAAGAAACCAGTCCACTTACTGACCCCTAGACCCCTAGAACAAAGTTTGATTTGTGGACATATCTGAGAACTTTGATCGTCTGATATCAGGTGTACATGATCTAGATACACTCCATTATAGCCCACATAGTGCTGACGTTGGACCTTACCCAACCACTCCTGTTACATTCTAGTAAGATAAATTATTGTTTACGGCCCACATTCCCTTGCACATTGTTGAAATTTCTTTTAAACTAAGACCATGAAACCCCAGGCTACATATCATTGCTCTAAACCTGTCTCATCATAAGCCACATATTGCTATATTGGCAACAGAGAAGTTTGAACTTGATATTTATCCTCATTAAATCAGTTTTAATAAATTACAATGGGCTTTAAACTTGGTGTAGTAATAGTTACATGATACCTATTACTTTTTATAGAGAGAACAATGAAAGGACAAAACTATTGTTAAATTTTGTTCTCTTGTGTTGCTTAAGTTAGAGGAACAGTATTTTTGTATGGAAAAAGGTTTGACTTTATGAAGAAGCAGACTATCATTTGGAATCATGTTCCTGTTCCCTCCCCCCCCCCCCCTTTCCCCCCTCCCCTCCCCCCCCCCCACACACACTTACAAGCACACCATTATATCTTGTCTCTAAAAAGTGAGGGTAAATAAAAATAAATTTATTAAGAAATTTATTCATTTTTCTTCCACAGATAGCAACATATTCAGCCCAAGCAAAATCTTGAGGCTGCTGCAAGCGCCTGGAGCGTTTTTTCTACTCACCATCAAGATGGGCACAGGTCTGTTCTTCCTCATGCTTAAAGTGAAAAAAAAATTTTTTTTAAAGAAGAAAAAAGCGAGAGAGAAAAAAATGTCTCCATAACTTTAACTCTTTATATCTATGTCCGTGTAGTGGCTGTATTATTGTCGCTATCTAATCTTTTTTTTTTTAAGGCTTAAAGTGGAAACCCCACAAAACAAATAAGACAAGATTCATTTATTGTCTGCAATGGTTTAAAAAAAATAGCAGGCATGAATCCTATATTGGCACAATAGTTAGCATCTCTGATCTTGTTTTGGCAAGGAAAATGGGTAAGGTCTCGAGGGTAAAGGTTCAAAACCCTTGCAAGCCATTTTTGTAAAACTTTCTTTTCCATTGGTCTTTTCTCTTAACTTTTAATTTTTTTTAGTTTGGGTCTGGCTTTTGATTGCTAAGTAAAGTATTTTCTATTAAATGTGTTATTACAACCAGACATGTTTTTAACACTTTGTCATGTCTTATGTCGGAGTCATGGCGATGGTACTATTCGTTTTGTTTTTGTGGTTGTTGTTTATTTATTTACTTATTTATTTTTCCAGTCCATGTTCAGTGTGGTGGCTCTGGAAAGGTTTCAGCTGCCGCCACAACAGAACAGCTTTGTCATGTCTTATGTCGGAGTCATGGCGATGGTACTATTCGTTTTGTTTTTGTGGTTGTTGTTTATTTATTTACTTATTTATTCATTGTTTAAATTTATTTGTGTTTTTATTTATTTTTTTTAAATTTTTTATCTATTTATTTATTTATTTATTTACCTATTTATTTGTTTACCCTATTTATTTATGTATTTATTTACCTATTAATGTATTATTGATGTAATTGTTTACTTATTTATTCATTTATTTACCTATTTATTTGTTTACCCTATTTATTTATTTATTTAGTTACCTATTAATTTATAATTGATTTAATTATTTACTTATTTATTCATTTATTTGCTTTTTTATTTATTTACCTACTTATTGTTTATTAATGAAGGTACTTTTTTTTTTCATTTTGCATTAAAAAAAAATTGAAGCTGTTGATATGTACTGTACATTGATATGAACCACTTTTGAATGATGCATTATAAGACTACTGAGGCTAAGAAAAATGTCATTTATATTTTTTTTTAAAGAGAAATTATAATGATAAGAAGAGAAGAAGAAGAAGAAAGCGGAGCTGCTGCTGCTTTTGCTACTTCTACTACTTCAAATGTAAATATATAAACTGAGAGACAGCTTTGCTGTCTCCGACCAGTGTTATCTTAGTCCGTGCTACTTTATAGAATGTTTAAAGTGGCTATATCACCACTCCTGAAACACTACAAGTATTTCAAGTTTAAAGACCAATTAACATGCAAGGGTAAGTGAAAATGTCTGGAAATAAATGAGCAATCATTAATTTTAATTACAGGACAAAAAAAAAATTAACAAGATTGTTTTAATGTAAATTATAAAACATTTTAGCATTAGCCTTCTTTGGTATACAAAATCATCTTTTTTTGTTTATTGTTTTGATACAGATGGTGCAGGGGGTTGGAATTGGTTACGTCACAAAAAGTTTTGACGAGAACAGAATCCTAGCGGGCTCTGCCATGTCCCTGATGCTTGGATACCTCATGATTGTAAGTTAAACCTGGAATAGAAATAATCTGAGCTTAAGCATCAATGGTGCACATCTCTGGCCTTAAATTTCTTTTTTTTTTCTTTTTCTCCCATACATTGTTCTTTTTCTGTGACAAAAGACACAGTTTATATGAATTATGATTTGCCATGTCATAAATGAAACTTACTACCCGTTTTTGGCACATAACAGGTGTATTTTCTTGGGGGATTCAACACATTTATGCTTAAATAGATGTTACTGGATAATGCTTACGTGAATATTATTATTTGACTAATGGTTAAGTGAATACTGTTATTTTACTAATGTTTAGGTGATTGTTATTGAACTAATGGTTATGTGAATGTTATTTGACTTATGGTTAAGTGAATATTATTTGACATATGGTTAAGTGAATGTTATATGACTTATCGTTAAGTGAATGTTATTTGACGTATGGTTAAGTGAATGTTATATGACTTATGGTTTAGTGAATGTTATTTGAGTTATGGTTTAGTGAATGTTATTAGACTATTGGTAAAAATGAATGTTATTGGACTTATGGTTAAGTGAATGATATTAGACTTAAAAAGAGTGTGGTTGGAGGGTTGTTGTTTTTTTAATAATAGTTTCTAAAAATCTGAATCATGAATTTTATTACAAAAATGTGGATGTTAATAAAAACAAAACAAAATATGAAGAACAAGTAGTTGGTTGTGCTATAAACTGTGGAGCAAAAGGTCTGGGGTTCAATCCTCATTTACAGCCTTCTTTGTCTCTGCATCATACAATTCATCAAACAGGGGAGATATTTTTTTTTCCTTCTGCATGTAAATTACTCAAAAGTTCATATACATGTAGTTTCTTAAGATGTTGGATAACGGGACAACACCTGAACCTTCTACAACTGCTGTTTCTTGTTGTCCTCAGACTTTCGCCACCAGTATATGGCACATGTGTGTTGTCTTCATCCCACTCATTGTGGGCCTTACATTCCAAAATGTCGTTACAACCAGTGCATTGACCCATACAGTTTCCCCAACAGATACAGGTTGGTAGAGAAAGAACATATCTAATTCATAGGTAGTAGTTGACATAGGTGTAGGGCATCTAAAAATAGCCTTCATATCTTCTTAGATACTGGTGTGAAACAGTTGTAAGATTGGTAGTGCTGTAAGCAATTCAATTATTGCAAGAAAGATCATGCGAAGCTTATAGAACAGTCTTATTTGGTTGCTCTTGCAAGCAACATTTGGTAAACTTTACAGGAGAGCTGTTCAAAGATTTGACTCATTTTCAGAGAAAGATTGTTAGAAATCGGTTTCATGTATATTAATGATATGATTTTTATATAAATGTAGATTGAAAAATACTAATCGTGAACATCCCATTTGATCCCACCAGGAGCCATGTTGGGTTTGAGTATGGCTGTCAACTCTCTCATCCGATCGGTGTCCCCCACGATAGGTGGCTACATGCTCACAAGGTTTGGGTTTGAGTCTTTTGGTTACCTGGGCTTTATAGCTAGTTCTACGGTCACTGTCGTCTTATTATACAAGAGGAGGAGTTACCAGGCCAACTCGCACTAACCTCGACTGTAAATTTCATTAAATTTTGTTTGTAAAATAATTGTGTCATGAATTTTACTTGAATTTTTTTTAATTTATGAATTATTTTTAAAATCCCAGGGGTTTGGCTTTTTTGCAAATTCAATTGAATTCAAATGTTCAAATTCTTTAGTTAGATTGCTTAGGATTTTATCAAAACTTTATAGTTTCATGACTGGTACAAATTGTGTCAAGAACTGATAATCTTGAAATTTTACTAAATGCGGCCTGTACTGTTAGACAGCTTGTGGACTTCAGACCACTAATGATGAAAACCCCTGGAAAAAATAAATGTCCAAATGCTTACATTACCTGAGTGAGTTAGATAGGATTGTGAAATTAGTTAACTAATTCCCTTCCCTAAGTCGGATTTACGGGCTTGTATTCTGATTGAAGTGCGTCCCTTAGACGGCTCTACCATCTCATGATTTCATTCTTATTCTACGAACTAAGAAATTTAACGGATGACATACTATTCTGCACATGTCCAAACTAAGTGTTGATGACATAAGATTCTGCACATGTCCAAACTAAGTGTTCAAGACTTCCTTACGATTTGTTTACATTGCATTTAGTGGATAATTTGAGTGTTAGCGAAGCCAAAAAACAAAGTGTTTTGATCAATTAAAGTTTACAATGAAAGCTAACGGACAAAGTCAATGCTCACCCACACACATATCTTTGCTAGAAGTGCACAAAATAATAGAAAACTGGGATGACAGTGATGACCTAGACATTTTATCGGACGATAGCGATCCTCTTTATTCAAGTTTGGAAAGTGAAGCATATAGATCTAGTGAATCTATAGTGATCTGCAGAGTGATGAAGATAGACCTAGCTCTAGATCTAGAGATAAAGGGGCGTTGCTCCCCACTTGTGATAAAAAATTGTCTATATATAGATATAGTAAAATTGTGTTGTTTGAAAAGTATTGAAGATAATTTCCTTTAACTTGACTTGTACATTTATAATAGTATTATGTAGCTGCCACGATGCTTTTAATTACAAATTACTTACAATGATATTTTTAGCTTGGATTGGGTTGCCAAAAAAATTTTTTTTCTTGGTCTTTTTAATTTTCCTCCAATTTTCTAATTTTTTTATTGCTTTGTTATAGTCAAAAACATTTTGATCCCTCTCAGTTTCCTTCAAATTGATATATGGTTTGTTGGGTGTTTAAAAAAAACCCAATGTTATATCAAAGTGTGAACTTATTCTTTTCATGTTCAACAACGATCAAGAGGAAATAGCAGAGGGCGCAAGAGTAAACATTTTTTTTTATGTGCTGTCATTGTGCCAAAAAAGATGACTTTTGTTTTCAGCCATCTTTTAACTGAAAATTTAAATATGCAATATGCAAAATTTATGTATGTTAAGACAGAGTGTTTTGTGTAAGCACTAAATAGAATGTTGAGAGGAAGGGCAGAGACAGTAATATTTACATATTTTGTGCCAATAAAGTGTTTGACATCTTCAAATTGAAATTGCAATAGTGTGGACTAAATAATGTTAAATGTAATACACATTCTTGTTTGTTGGACAATCGGAACAAAATTAGCTCATTTTTTTAATATTATGATTATTAGTACTAAATATATTGTACATTAATTTTCTTTCCTTATTTTGGAAAGTGAATATTTGTTTTAATTTTAAATTATGAGTTTTAGTACTAAATATATCGTACATTAATTTTCTTTCCTTTTTTTGGGAAGTGAATATTTTGTTGTTGTTTATTTTTTCTTCTTGACTTTATGCATGTTTATCAGCTTTTGAATCCAAGACACTGCTTAAGCAGTGGAGTCAATACTGCGGTAAGTAGGGGTTATATAGAGGCTTATTTTTATCCAACCAGAAAGCAATACTGAATGTGACATAGAGTGTAGCACTAACTCTGATTCTGTGGTTACAGAGCCAGCTAAATTAATGCTAGGTCTAGATCTAGAAGTTCACAAAGTGAAGATCTAGGTAGGCGTGATCTAGACAGCACCCCTGTTCAAACTAATTACCATGTAGATCTAGGGCTCAAAGGGTTAAGTAAAGGTTATATAGGATATTGAGACTGAGAGAGAGACAGTGCATATAAATTTATATGCCTAATGCTAAGAAAGTATTGGCTATCTTCGAATTGAAAATCCACGCTGTAGAATTTTGTACAGCAACATTTTTTTAATGTTATTTTTTTTTTTACATTGGCACAGAACAAGACTAAACCATGATAATTATTCTTATATGTGTATCAAATTTATTTTCATCATATGGGAAGGGCTCAAAGGTTGAGTAAAAAGTACATAGGAAATTTGGAGCAAGATAAGTGCATACAAGTTTACGTGCTTTATGCTATGAAAGTATTGGTTATCTTTCAATTGAAAATACATGCTGTAAAATTTTGTACAGCAACATTTTTTTAATATGATTTTTGTTCGCATTCACACAGAACTAGATGTATCCTTGATTATTATTCTTATAAAATCCTTTTTTTTTTTTTTCCACAAATTCACTTCCATCATATCGGAAGGCGTTGTTTTGTGTTGTTTTTTTTTTTCTGTTGCTCAGAGTAACAATACTGATAGGATATGTCTCTTATTTTACACATTTTTTTCCAGTTTCTTATACTCAAGTTCTTGTATTTTCTTGATATAATTAGGTAAAAACCTTAGTATTTAGCTATCAACAATTTTATCATATTGTCCACACGTTTTTATTCTTTACCACAATACCAAAGCTCAGCTTGTTATAAAGCTATGGTGGCAAGGTGTTCATGATTTTGCATTATTGTACCCGAGTCTATTTTCTTCATTTACATTCTTTCTTTCCTTTTTTATAGACAGTGTTGCCAGAGAGTGTGAAATAGTGAGAGGTTTCACATGGCAAGGATTTTTTTTTCATACGACTCAAGATAACTAAGGCGGTTGCCTCCTTCTTTAAACCTTAGTAAAAACTCAGTATGAACAGTGTTTAACCGTCTTAATTTAAATAAAGAAATAGAGTAAGTGCGCGTCACGCTAGCTCCCAGTATCTAAAGCACTGTGAACTCTATTTGTGAATCGTCTCACTAAATCTATAGTCTCTGGTGTTACAATACAGTCAATACTGCTGAATTCTACTTTAGGACATAACTGATAGCATCGACTTTGTTATGTAAAAAATGGACTTAAGTGCCGTTAAGGCTTGACTGTAAGTGTAACAGGAATTTATGAAAAGTGACATGTTTAAGCATTATTTAAGATAAGATAACACTTTTTAAATTGTTTCAGAGTTATTTATGATGGTGCATGTCTTCTTTATTTCCAAACCAAAGGTCTTAAGTTTGATTTGCATTAATGAAGCTAGTTTTATAATGGCAGCATCCATTTGACTTTGACCAGAATGATCACAATCGCAATTCAGTATACAGGTACATATTGTTATCTCAGAATGCAATTGTTGTATGTATGTCCACATCTCTAAAAATTGGAGTTGTTATCGAAAAAGCCTCTGTTAACGGTTGATTTTTCTAGAACTAAATTTGGTAAAGAACGGTTCACAAAAGGGACACTGACTGTGTGAATTTGTTGAATGTCATATGAAAGGATGGAGAAAGTAGTTTTCAATTGTGGTGAATCCAACCTTGATATCATTGTCACATGGGATGGACATACGACATTTGCATTTTGAGGTAACTATATATTGTTACACTTAAGACAATGTCTTTTTTACTAGTTCCTTCTGTCTCTTCTTCATGGCATCTATTATATGTCTGTGCCTTACCCATGCAGGTGAGGGAAATATTGTTACCAAAACTGACAACAAAGAAATGATATTCCCCCATGGATTATCAATTATAAAACCTTGGCTATTAGACTATTATATTAATATATTTTATCAGAGTAAGCTATAATATATTTTATCTGAGTATTAATTATAAAACCTTGGTAGCTAGCCTATATTTATTTTATATGAGTATCAATTATAAAACCTTGGCAACTAGCCTATATAAACTTTTTCCACTAGCATCAACGGACACTCCGTTGATGGGTAGTTCGAAGGATAAACAATTTTGTGAGTGGAAATAGTTAATTGTTGCATTTATTTGAGTAAGAATTATAAATTCTTTGTAACTAAACTATAATGTAATGCACTGTATTATTACATTTGTTATGAATTTTGTTGAGGTTCAAAATTGTACTCGTATTCAACTGCAGCTGAAGATAACAATTACTTGTTTGTTTGTTTTTTTAATTCAATTTTTTGTTCATCTATTTATTTTAATTTTTGTAATGTTGAACTTGAAACATTGTGATCACTCTTTGAACAATCCTGTTTTGACAATTTGGTTATCTTATTTATTTTAAGTTATAATGATATTATCAAATCAATATTAAATCAGTTATCTTGCAATATATATTATATATATATATATTATTTGTTTTCTTAGTTTATGATTACTTAGGATAATCATAATAATTTATTTCTATGTGCATTTCAAAGATTTTCAGAATAAATTAATAATTTTAAAAAATTGCTCATTCGCTTTATTCTTTTTCATTTTTTCATATTTTTTTCTTCCGATGTTTATTTCCAAAAGTCATATCATGTGCAATCTGTTTGATTTGAAAATAAAATTCACGGTCACAGAGGAAATAGAATCTGCATAAGATTAACTCTGTTTAAGTTTAAGACAGATTAATTGCTCTGATTATGTAAACTATTTCTGAGGCGTGAGTCCTTTTGTTTACTTGCCAGTTACATGTACTTAGATAAAGGCAATCAGATCACTCAAAAGTACATGTATTGTAGGAAGCGAAGGCTTAATTAAATAATGCCCTTGAAATGCATAAATAAAAGAGCAGAAAATGGCGGTTGATTTTTACTTCTGTTAAGTTTTAATATGCTATATTCAAAAATCATCACGTTTGCCTCAGATAAAAAGCGAAAGTAACTTCCTGCGATGTTTTTCAACACTGGCCATTTGGAAATTTAGTCTTGTTTTTAGCCCCTGCTATAAATCAAGGTGATTTCTCTTAACCTTTGAACTAAATTCTTTTTATTTTGTAATTTACTCCACTGAAATTTAGTGAAAAATATTTGATACAGTATTACTACATCATTTTTCTCAAGATATAAATGAAGCGAAGAATTCACAAAGGTTTCGGATTAAAAACAATTTATTTGATAACAGTTCAGCAGTTAATTGAGTGAATGCAACAAAAAACCCAGGCACTTATAATAAAACATGTAAAAAAATGTTCATAGGCACAGTGCATGAAACTGAATGCTTTTGTTTATCTCTTGGTGTTATTTAAAAATGCACTTAACTGCTAATATCACTAGGCAACTTCAGGGAGTTTCTGCGCTATGCATGATTATACAATACAATAAAATGATGATTACAGAAAACTTGAAAAATGAGATATTTTTTTTATAACACCTGCAGAACCTAGTATAAGTATAGGTTCAAATGTACTGACCAATAACTTGGACTATAAGAAATAGAGAGGGGGGTAAGACGGTAGGAAAATTTCAAGATGGGGATGAAAGAAAAAAACTTGCACGTTTTTGCCACACCACTCATCACAATAGCCTGACCAACACGGTGCAGCAAGGGGGCACGGTAGCCCTGAGTTAGAACATCAGCCCCGACACTAATGGGAGGCGGTGGTCCTGGGGCAGAACACCAGCTTCGACGCAAAGGTCCGGGTTACTGGTTTGGTCGGTGTCAGTTTAATGGGACCCGCTGAGACAGGAGTCATGGTATCCCCGCCCTGTCTTGTGTGTGGCAGCACATAAAATTGTAAGACGTCAGTCTTGGGCCGGTCAATAATATGGCCTGTATAGTGCTATTGTTGAACGTTAAATCCAACTGCAACTGCTCTCTCTATCTCTCTTATCCTTCTTCTCTCATTTGCTCACTGTCTGCCTCTCTTGCTCCCTTTCTCTCTCTCTCTCAACTACACAGTGCCGCAGGGTACACTAGAAAGAGACAAATAGCGTATCCGACAAGCAAAGTGTTGGGCAAACATATCAAAGGAATGAACCAAACTGAGCAGCCCAACCCTAACATGTAATAAAATTGGCAGAGGATAGACCTGCATGGCTTTTACTGTTGTACAATGATATATCCCCTACGACTACCCAATTAAGGGAATGAACTGAACTGAATAAATATAAAAGTGATAGTCATGCTTACTGACTTTCCAATAATTATGTGTTTGATAGAGTGGATTAAATCTGAGATTTTGAATAAATCATTACACTGTATGTACCATCATCATGTAAACAGATCTTCCGAATTATGGCCCAAAAGGAAGAAAGCACACAATACAGTACTTTATTCAACTTCAAGCGCAAAAAGGTTTTTACCACATTGCATTTTTGCATTCTGACATAAAGAACAAAGATATATTTCTGTACGATATTTTAATCTAAATCTAGATTGACAGAACAGGTGGGTTGATGTTTCTCCAAGCATGAGTGTCATAAGCTCAATGATTTATTTTTTAAAAGCCTGAAATTTTTATTTAGAGATTAAAAAAAAACAGAGCCTGGACAAAATGAGTATTTCCAAGAGAATCAGAATGATTTCCACTAAATTGGAATGAATGGCAGATCTGTTTTAACTTAATGACTAGACCTTAGTTTATATTTTTCTTAATCCAACTAAAATTCAACGAAATTAATAAAACGTGACGCATTTATACATTCAATGTACATTGATTTCATTCAAAAGACAAAAAAATAAAAAGATCCTAGTAAAAATAGTTATCTGCTATGCCAAAGGCTTTTTGTTTCAGCAAATAGCACTGTACCACTAATCTGTTGTGGTATTAGTTCTATATAAGAAAATAAATGAAAAAAAAAAAAAAAAGAAGAAGAAGAAAGTTTTAAATCTTTTATTTTCCACATCTGTATCTCTGATACTGATGCTATAAAAAATTAAGGAAAGAAAAAAAAATATTACGGAGGCGAGCATATTGTTTAAAAAAGAGTCTGCTTCCTTAATCAAAGCTCACCCAACAAAATAAAAAGACAGTTGCTAACACAATTTATACACCTAGATAATCACTTTTCAGTAAATAAAACAATGATTTACAATTCAGCATTTATAAAAAACCTCTTTTTTATTTAAATAGCTTGGCCAGGGTGCAAAATTAATCTAGTTCATATTGCCATAATCAAAATTTAAGAGTTATATGCGCAATACAGAACATTATAAATTATAATTTAATCATAAGAGATGACGTCAATCATACATACATTGAAGGCATATATAGCCTATATAGTGCTGATATTGGACGTTAAACCAACTCAACAACAACCTGTAGGCATTCTAGGCTCTGTAACATATATTAATTATCAACATGGACATTTTAACTTAACTTTAAGTTAATTGCATAGCCTAAGAAAAAAACTTTCATATTTACACTTCATTACAATAACATTAGTTGAGATCAAATAAAAAAACATGCGTAAGTCCCTCACGGACAAGAAAAATCAAGTGGATTATGGGAGAAAGATACATGTGCAGTTTAAAATCGCTAATATAATATATTTAAACTTAACCTTGATGTCCAGGCGATGTCTGTGCCATCAATCTCCATGAAGAACATTTTATTATTCTGAATGCTTTTGGCATAAGAAGCAGCATCAAAAGCATTTTTTTTTGTCTTAACTCTGCGATACTGAGAAGATGTAAGTAAAACTAAAATGAACAACATGATTGTGACTAGGTTTTATTTATATCTTAATAATTTTCTTCTCCTATTTTTCAAAATAGGTACAAATAATATGGAGCGTATACTGCATAGCAATAGAGTATTGTAAATGTAAGGTCTTATTTCAAACGTATCCTCCTTCTTTTCATTTTTTTCAAAGTGTTACAATTAATTTGGATTGCATATACTTACACTGTAGAGCAAGATAAATGATTTTGCAATGCTACTAAGCCCATGATGTGCTATACATGTGGCATTGGCCTTCCTTGAGTGTTACACTCAAACTAGAACAGTAGCTTTGGAAACTGACATTAATTTACTATATAAACTGGTTAGCCAGTGGCAACTGAGCAGAAAGAGGAAAGTACGAGAACTTATTTGCCAAGGCAGAAAAAGATTAAAATCTTATGAAAATCTACTTTTGTTTAAAATCCACAAATCAAAATTTAATACTAAATTATCAGTGATTAAAACAACAAAGATAAAAAAAGATATCCCCATAATAAAACTGCATACATGTACAGAAGTTAAAATTTGATATAGAACATTTTTCTGTTCATTATAATTATATATTATCATTTAGTTCCTAGAGTTCCTACCATACATCTGTAACATCATATCACATTGATCAAGCATAAAGAAATTAGAACGTGTTTAAAAACCCAATTTTGCCTATAAATTATTTTAATCATTTTTAATTACATTAAATTCCACCCAGTTAATTCTGGTGTGAGTATTTCAGGCATGCCCCATGCTGATACCTGGACTGGTGTTCCCCAGCGACACTATTAGAGACCGCCCAACCACAACACTGCTCAACTAATGTAATGAGCGAACTGGCTCAAGTGGTAGAGTGTTAGTGTCCCCGATTGGGAAGTCTGCGGTTCAAAACCCCCAATCAGCAAAGAATGTATTTGTCCGGTTTCATCCCCTTACTCGTTATGTTGGTGTCTGTATGAGTATAACGTGACCAGCTGAGACAGAAGTCCAGGTCTTCTCGCCCTGTCTCATGTGGTAGAGCGTTAGTGTCCCCAATTGGGAAGTCTGCGATTCAAATCCCCCAATCAACCAAGAATGTATTTGTCCGGTTTCATCCCTTACTCGTTATGTTGGTGTCTATATGAGTTATAATGTGACGTGACCACCTGAGACAGAAGTCCAGGTCTCTCCAGCCCGTCTCATGTGTAGCTGCACATAAAATTGTCAGACATTAGTGTTGGGGCCTGTCTAAAATATAGTCTATATAATGTTGACGATGGATAATATTGTAGAGCGATCAACTCAACTCGAGCTCAACTAATGTGAATAGAATATATATAATGTATCATGATTTGGAGCGCTGTGTTATGGGTAAAAGGTTCATGTTTGCTTGAGCTGAGGAGATTTAATCATCGAATGGTACACACAAAAAAATCCCAGTTTTCAATTCAAAGTCGCACTTAGATTTGAAATTACTTTTAACACTTGTATAGATATACATAATTGTCAAAAAATCGGATTTACAACATTCACAAACACACAAAAAGTCAAAGGCACTGAAATACATAAGAAATGTCAACACTTGCACAGAGCTATCAAATTTCATAATAAATAGGATTTACAACACGAAAAAAAAAAAAGATTTCAGATATATCTCTAAGGAGATATGCATGTTGCTTTCAATTTATTTCTAAAAAATTTCAAACCTTCGCAACTTTCAAATTACAAAAACTGAGATTCAGTAAAAATGAAACGCTTCAAAGTCAAACTAAAACGCAAATATTTCCCACTTTGGGTCAGTACAATGTATCGTAGGAGAAGAAAATGAAATCCTGCTGGTATAATTTGTGCGTAGGTAACATATTTAACAGAATAAGGGGAATGGGGGTGGGGTGAAGAAATATCAATGTTCAAGCAAATCTGAAGGGCATGTTACTGTACCAGAAACTATGACACAATGTCTAGACAGATCTTGAGGGCATGTTACTGTACAAGAAACTATGACACAATGTTCAGGTAGATCTTGAGGGCATATTACTGTACAAGAAATTATGACACAATGTTTAGACAGATCTTGAGGGCATGTTTATACCAGAAACTATGACACAGTGTTAAGACAGATCTTGAGGGCATGTTTATGTACCAGAAACTATGACACAATGTTCAGACAGATCTTAAGGACATGTTACTGTACCAGAAACTATGACACAATGTCTAGACAGACCTTGAGGGCATGTTAATGTACAAGAAACTATGAGACAATGTCCTGACAGATCTTGAAGAAATATAACTGTACAAGAAATTATGACACAATGTTTAGACATGTATACCAGTACCTTGAGAGCATGTTACCAGAAACTACATGACACAGTGTTCAGACAGATCTTGAGGGTATATTAATTATTACTGTACCAGAAACTATGACAATATGTTCAGATGACACAGTGTTAAGACAGATCTTGAGGGCATGTTACCAGAAACTATGACACAGTGTTAAGACAGATCTTGAGGGCATGTTACCAGAAACTATGACACAATGTTCAGATGACACAGTGTTAAGACAGATCTTGAGGGTATATTAATTATTACTGTACCAGAAACTATGACAATATGTTCAGATGACACAGTGTTAAGACAGATCTTGAGGGCATGTTACCAGAAACTATGACACAGTGTTCAGACAGATCTTGAGGGTATATTACCATATTCTATGACACACTGTTCAAGCATACCTTCAGGACATGTTACTAAAAACTTGTACATAATGTTCAGGTAAATTTTAGGTGTGTGCTATAAAAGTATTATGACGTATGGTAATCTCCTTGCAGATTTTGGGTGAGTGTTACCAGCAGCATAAGAAAGTGGGTATATTGTATGTATATTTTCTAGGCAGATTTTCTATAAGTGTGACAAAATTAAATGACTTCATCCATGGTAATCCCAGGTGAGCATTGATAGAAACTACGATAAAATTATTTATATAGATTTTAGGGGTGCATCCATAGCCAAAAAATTGCAGCAATAGCATTTTATAATGACGATTCAATGTCTCAAACTGTTGATCTTGGATACATCCAGTCGTCTCTACCTCTATAAACTAAAAGCTCTTTCTTCCAAATATACATCAAATTCAATGAATGTAAGACCTGTTAAGTTAGATTTAGAAGTCACAGAGAAGAAGGACTAGGACTAGGACTAGGATGAGGACTGCCTCTCCTGGACCCTGAGAGAAGCCAGGCGGGTGTTCTGATTTGCGCGTCTTCCAATCCGCGCTGGCACAGGTGTAGATCCTTCATGATGGCGCTACTCGTCTTCTCAACCGCCGCTAGACAGGTCACGTACTGGGCTAAGTCTTGCTGTAGGTCCTGACCTTCATTATTTCCGACCGTGTTGATTTCCGCGAGGAGTCGCTCCGCCCGTGTCAGGGCGTCCGTGATTCTCTCCTCCATGGCCTCTCTGGCCGGCTCCCCTCCCGAGGGCAGGTAGATGTCCGACACGGGGAGCTGATGGCGCGTGCCGTCCAGGGCCGAGGCCATCTGGCCGTAGAGGGAGGCAACCAGGGGGACGTTGTCCACCAGCGGGGTCAGCTCCGACTCGGTCCGGTCCAGAACCTCGTCCAGCAGGGCCATGCTGCTCAGGCGCGAGGCGTCCATCTCGAGCTGGGCCAGCTCTTGGCGCCGCACCTGGTTCAAGGTCCACAGGCCGTGCAGCTGTGCGCTCGCCTCCATCTCCTGGTTCTTGAACGCCTGGCGCGCGCGGCCGGCCAGGAACTGCCACTGGAGGTAGCGGGTGTACGCAAGGTCAAGGTCGAGCTGGGTGACCTTCTGTTGTTGTCCCTCGCCTCCGTCGCCGGCTCCTCTAGCGCTAGAGGGCGCTGATGCTGAGGGAGCTGCTGCAGTCCTCTTGGTTTTCCCGATCTCTCCGAGTTTTTCTCCCTGCCGCTGTTGTCCGAATTCGTCATGGATTCCTCCATCATGGTGTCAAACTGCATGGCTGTGGAGTTTGCAAACATGTTGGTTATGGACTGGATGGCCGAGGCGTCGATGTATGACATGGCATGCTGGTCTCCCACAGGCGTTGATGCTTTGACCTCGATCCCGTTTCCCCCACCCACAGCCTCCCCCCTCACCGTTAAAGGGACGGGGCTCTTGTTTGAGCTCGCATTTCTTGGGTCCTGCTGGGCGGCGAGTTTGAAGGTGGAGCCGATCTTCAGCAATCCACTTTTCCCAGCCCTGCTTTTAGCCAGTGAGGCAGAGTGAGGCCTTGAATTATCCTTTCTGTTAGCATTTGTGTTGAATCTTTCTGGCACCTTACCACCCACATTAGAACTGTTTGAAGAAACATTTTTGTGTAGTTTAGTTGGTGTCATTGCTGGGATACTGTTCGCACTAGCTCCAGAAGCCTTGCTGCTATTTTGAGAATTGCTATTGATATTGGCTTTCCGGCTGATTGCGCTCTGCATGTAGCGGGAAGCCACTTGCCGACCCCCTTTCTTTTTCGGCCTGGCACTGGCAGAAGGTTCGTTTCCTGAAAGAGGTCTAGGAACGGTCTTTCTATTTGAAGACGGCATAGTCGTAGCAGACCTTTTATTTTTTGGTGCGGACAGCTCATCTATAGAACAGGTCTCTGAAACGGAGCCAACATCGTCACCGTCATCAGAGGATTTTTCTTTAGGCCTGAGGGCAGAAGAGCCATCGAGGTCTTTGCCTCGCGGACTCGTAGAAACACTAAACACGCTGGACGAGTTAAACGCAGCGGAGGATTTTTGTGCGCGTGGGGAGCTGGACTGGCTGTTTAGAGAGACCCTCGGACTGTTTGATTCACCGATCTCATGGGCTAAGATTTGCTCGATGATTCCGCGGCTCTGGTGTGAAATGTGCAGGGATGGGTCGCCGTTTGCCGCTCCAAACCGTACCTCTTCATCTTCATCATCCGTCTTACTGTCTTCATCCTCATCGGGGAACAAAGCACGACTGAGTCTGTCCGATTTAAAATTCAAATCCGATCCTCCTTTCTCTGCGGGTGTGGCGTTGACGACGACAGCCAAGGGGGATAACGCCGGGCGTGGAGAGTTACGCACCTTGTCCAAGCGCGATGGGGTGTGGCAGACGATGCGCGCTGGAGAAGCCTCGACACCTACAGACAGAGACATCTCACAACTGTCGGGAGAATTCCTTACCGGTTCCGAGGCATCGTAGACGACGACTGGTTGAGCCCGGCCACGACGCTGAAAGCCAGAACCAGAACCGGCGGTGTCCTTGACGTCAAGGTCAACATCTGAGAGGTCAAGGAGAGAAGACGGCGGCTCGGGGCGCGGGGAAGATTTCTCGGTCACCTGGGGCACACGCCGCATGGGACTCAGGGTGGGATCCAGGTCCAGGTCTGGAGATATGCAGAGATTGTGTATACTTAAAGTGATAAATATAAGGGGAACCACTACAGATCTGATATGCAGAGATTGTGTATACTTAAAGTGATAAATATAAGGGGAACCACTACAGATCTGATATGCAGAGATTGTGTATACTTGATAAATATAAATATAAGGGGAACCGTTACAGGTCTGGAGATATGCAGAGATTGTGTATACTTGATAAATAATATTTATAGGGGAACCGTTACAGGTCTGGAGATATGCAGAGATTGTGTATACTTGATAAATATAAATATAAGGGGAACCGAACAGGTTTGGAGATATGCAGAGATTGTGTATACTTGATAAATATAAATATAAGGGGAACCACTACAGATCTGATATGCAGAGATTGTGTACACTTGATAAATATAAATATAACGGGAACCGCTGCAGGTCTGGAGATATGCATAGGTTGTATTACATTATTAATACAGCGATGCAAACTGGATCGATAATTTCTTTTTTTACCAAACTATTACTCATAATAAACATATATCGAAACACAAGACGAAAATTTTGATATAGTTTTAATGAAAACTGTCAACTTTGTTTTAAGTGATAATCTGTAATCTGTAATCTTTTTTTAAAAGCTTCCAAGGTAGTATATTAATGTATCCATAGCCACTAAGTTGACAAAGCTATATCATTGATTTACACACGAAACATTACTGGATAACTGATCAGGACATTTTGCTAGATTCAAGATTATTTTCCTTTTTTGTTTGGATATATTTCAACTCTAAATTTTTGCTGTGTGCACTACTGCAAGAGAGAGAGAAGAGAGAGAGAGGGAGAGAGAGAGAGTGATCAAGAGAGACAGACAGACAGTGAGCAAATGAGAGAAGTTCTAAGGAGAGGAGAGCATGAGAGAGAGTATATATATAGAGAGAGAGCATTCATGAGACAGAAAGAGAAAGAGAAAGATAGAGAGTGCATAAGAGAGCGAAAGAGACAGAAAGATTTATAAGCAGAAAATCAGACACAGAGACAGACAAAGAGATAGGGTAGGGGTGTGGTGGTGGAGGGGAATAATTGCTGTACCCACCATTTCCAACATCATCTTTGTGGGGTGATCCAAGGGCAGAGAAACCTGAACTGTCATCTGTTATCACAAGCCTGCCTTGGATTAGTGGTCGACGCTTTTGTCCACTTCTACTGGAAAAGGAGATGAACAAAATCTAAATAAATAAAACTATTTTATAATATTTATAAGCTAAATGTATTATATTGGCTGTTATAAAACCAGTGTTAAGAGATGGGAAAACATTTACAATGATAGGGGGCGAGCGGGGGCAGTCAAGAGGTCCCAAAATAGGTCTAAAAGGTGGACAAACAGTTTGAGCAACGTCAGACATTATATTTCTACACTCTGTGTTCTTTCTCAGCCAGCCACATTATATTTATAATGACACAAATCCAAGGACACAAGTTAAACTCAACTCTCTCTCTTTCTGATTCTCCCCCCCCCCCACCCCCCCTCTTATAATCTATCAAGAATTTTGGTCTCTTTACCCCAATTAGGCTATATGTGATCAGTATCATGTGCACATGCAGTTTGACCAACGTCTAAAATATAGCACATACTGAGTGAGGATACCATGGTATGTTAGCTGTCTCAGACAGTAACATTAAAAATGAATATTTACTAACTGAGGATCCTCCACACGAGATATCCCTCTCCCCCTAGATCTATCGATAAGTTGGTCTTTCTCTCTCAAAAGAAAATTTACATTTTCTATAGTATTAGTACACAGCAGCACCAGCGATGCCTAGGCACACTTCCTACTAATGCTGACTTAGCGTGTCAGATCAAGTAACTGGGAGTGTGAAGTGATTTATCAGTGGCAATTGCTATAGATAGCAAATTTATAGCAGTGTAGCATACATTTTACATTGAACAGGGCTGGGAGACTAACGAGTAGGTGATACATCCAAATTTATAAACATGTGCAATTAAAACAATGCAAGAATGGATGTTTTACATGCATCATATCCAACTCCTGTTTTAAAATCCTTTCATACTAATGAAATCGGTCTACAAGTATAGACGAAGATCTATCTATAACGAATAAATTTTGCTCGCTTTCTGAGAAGTTTCTCCCGCTTGAGAACCTAGTGGCCTACCACTTGCACCAGCTCGTCCTCTGTAGGTACTGTGTTTAATGAATAATTTGAATAAAAATGAACGTAGGTCTACTTACGCCCCTTCGAAGATCTTTAGAAACTAGGGAACGAAGGTAGACTGCTGTGGTTTAAACATGCTTGTACGACTCGTCATTAGACCTTAGGGAAACAAGGCTAACAACAAGTTGTAAGCTACTGCATTGTTGTATATACAAGCTACCATAAACTCTGGAATTTTATATCAGATCCAGAACAAAAAAATTGTAAACCCAGATTCTACATTTAGATCTAGATTCTAGATCTAGATTAAAAATGTACCTGGATTTTTATCTAGATCTAGATCTAGATCTAGATCTAAATCTAGATAAGAACTAGAACTAGAATGAAGAATCTAGATCAACTAGAATCTAGATCTAGAATCTAGATCATCAACTTACTTCATATTCTTTTGTCTGTTTATGCAGAATCACTGGGTGTCTCTGAAATATGAATTTTTAATTTTAAGCATTTAAAATTATACTAGAAATGATTGATTTTCCAAAGAATTGTGAGTTTCTGAGTTTGAAATGGTGAGAAATTGTGGTCTTGGATCAAGCCCTCTGTTTACTTCCGGTATAAGCATGGAGCTGAAAACTGTAAAGCTTACGAACGTCACATGTTGTGAATTTACTATCGCCGATTTGACAGTAATGGTTGTTAGGACGGCATGCTAGATATTATGTGCACATTTTTTTCTCTCTCTGAAAGGAAAGTTTAGTTATATTTTATTGATATTCTTTAAAAGTAGGTGTCGCTTGATACAATTGTGGTCAGCGATTTTGGTACGAGAAAGAAAGCGGGCTTGTTTTATCATCACGTATGTGAGCAGTTGGTGAGCTAGTTGAATTGAGTTGAGTTGGTTTTAACGTCCAACATCAGCACTATATAGGCTATATTGTGGACGAGTCCCAAGACGGACGTCTGACAATTTTATGTGCTGACACACACGAGACAGGACGGGGATACCATGGCTCCGGTCTCAGCCGGTTACATTATACTGACACCGACCCAACCAGTAGGCAACGCAACCGCCAGGATTCGAACATCGGAAGCCGATGTTCTACTCCTGGACCACTGCGCACCCCTTGGTGAGCTAGTCTTTACTACTTAAAAAAATATACTAATCTAAGTTAGTTTTCCTATAGCTCGGACCGAGATAGGGGTGGTTTGCAGATTTCTGCATTTATATCTTTACAAGAATTACGGATTTCATATCTTCAGTTGACGTGTATCACGACACGTCAGCGGGATTCTCTGGATCCAGAATTCTGGCGTATTTTCTGAGATTATCATTGCCGTTGAGAAGCTTGATTATTTCCCATGCTGCTTAGAGCATGTTAGAGCCTTTTAGATTACCCTGTCTCGTTTCTAGCCGGTAAGCTTCCGAGCCGTAAGCCTATGTCCTTTTGCTATTGTTACATCTATCTAGCATTAGTTGGGAACTGTAGGCCTAACTGTATTCCCATCTGGGTATGAACATTCTATTGACTTTCGCTGTCGAGTCGCCAAACTCGTGTTGGACTATGTAACTGACACTGCCCCTCAACCTCGTGCCTATGAGCCGTGACCGGCAGGAGTCATGGTATCCCCGCCCTGTCTCGTGCGTGGCACCACATACAATTGTCAGGCGTCCGTCTTGGGGCCCGTCCACTATATAGCCTATATAGTGCTGATGTTGGACGTTAAAACCAACTCAACTCAACTCAAGCCTATGAGCTGCTCATGAGCTTCCTGTGAGCTGCTGTTGGGACGGTGCCCAGTAGGCCTACGTCGCTCTCAGCCTGGCTGGTCTTCACCGTCCGTGATCAGCCCGTCTATCCTGTCATTGACCGTCACTTAGCTTTACCCTGCTATCACACTTACTTGAGAGCATCACCTCACCTCTCGTAAGTCGTTTCAATAATAGATATGTCGCATTAAGCTTCTCTCGAAACTTTTCAAAAGAAACGAAGGCACTCTGACATTGATGGATCGATTGCCTTTTTTACATTGGCTTAGAGATTAAGGCTTTTTATTATAACATCATTTCACGTTTTATTATTCTAAGACGGGTACTGTTAAAATTATAAAATACATCCATTATGTAAACAGGATGTTTAGACACACACACATAGAGAGAGGTAGATGGGGGAGTAAGAGATAGAGGTACAGAGACTGGAGACAAAGACCGCGAGGAAAGAGGGAGGACAGAGAGGAAAGACACATAATAATGCTAAAGTCAAAGAGACTGTTAGACGCATTGGAATGACAACAAGAAAGTTTAGTGAAATACCACTACTATCTACCAATCATGAGCTGTAAGTAGCCACTAAACTTCGCTTAAACCAACAGTCACAAGAATGTGCCTCTTTTAGCTTCCTTTTCACCGCTAACATGACTTTGTACGCAATTTAACTTAGTAAGGAACAGTCAACTACTTTTAACTTTAAAACGTAGACACTGACAATGGCATTAGAATTGAAATTGAGAGCCTTTAACATGCTAAAAAAAGGAAAATAATGTCGTGTGTCGCTGGCGAAGAAAATGAAATTAATCCTATTTTAAAATATCCTATGTCTTAATACAATTCCTACACGGCGACGGGACCCAGGGCGAGATACACGCGACTTGGTTGGTCACATTATACTGACACCGACCAATTATTAAGCCATTAGAAAAAAAAAACTCCGCTCCCAGAGCGGAGCTCAAACCATGGGCCTCATGCATCGGAAGCCGATGCTCTACCTCAAGGCTACTGCACGCCCTTTACAGTTATAACAACCCTTTCCCACCATGTCGCACACATGTATTGACGTAGCATTAAAAAATAAATAATATTATTATCATAGCTTTTATCTTTTCAATTTTTTGAAAATTCCCCAAAATAGTGCGCACACAAAGGTCAAAAATTCCGCAGCGCAAAATAGGGTGGCGAAGCGTAATGTATTGTACTCTGTCCAGATTATTTTAGAAATTGAGTGATAAATGAATGCATGCTTCTGCAGCCTTAGAGACTTGCTTTTTGTACATAGTTGCATTACTCTTCGATACTACCTGTATCAGTATACACTCATACTAGTCATTAATATAATTATAATCTTTCACAAGAGATCGATTAAAAAAAATGTATACAAATATTGAACATGCAGTTGCACGAATCTGTATGCATGAGTCTTGAATAACATATCATAACATTTTATATTGTTCAATGATAATGACAAATTTCATCTGTGGAGAAGAAAAATTGCCATCGGAGTGACAAAATTAGAGTGAAATATTTCACTAGGGCTGCCAATCATTTTAGCCATTATAGTGTATAGTGTGCCTTTAAGTCAAATAATATTTAAAAGTAAATAGGGCTACAAAGAACTCTGCATCTCTCCAGCAGGCACTTTCCCACTTTCAGGGTTTTAGTTTGTCGCTCGGCTTCAAATTCAGCACTATTTAGGCCATATCATAGACGGGTCCCAAAACTAATGTCTGACAGTTTTATATGCATTTACATACAGACTAATGCGGGGATACTATGGCCCTGTCTCAGACGTTCACATTATAATTTATACTGACACCTACCCAACTAGTAGGGAACGAAATCAGAGAATGGGGATCGAACCGTAGACCTCCCGAATTGGAGACTTGCGCCAGTTTGCTCCCCGTGTGAACTCTCAGAAGTGAGTGGAGTAAAACATGTACAGCTACTATAATTATGTATCGTTTGCATATTAAACACGAAAAAGGAGCATCTGTCTTGAGAGAGAGAGAGAGAGAGAGGGGGGGAGGGGGGGGGGGGAGAGAGAGAGAGAGGGAGAGAGAGAGAGCGGAGATAGATAGATAGATAGATAGATAGATAGATAGATAGATAGATAGATAGATAGATAGAGAGACAGAGAGAGAGAGGGTGAGAGAGATAAAGAGAGAATGATAGACACACAGACGGGTAAACAGACACACAGAGAAAGAGAGAGAGAGAGAGAGAGAGAGAGAGAGAGAGAGAGAGAGAGAGAGACAAGCAGACAGACAGACAGAGACAGAGAGTCAGACAGACAGAGAGACAACTGAGTATAATAAAAGCTTTCATTGGTTGCATCATAATATGCTTATTTCTAACCGTACACTAAATAGCAATCTTTCTGAAAAAGGTATACATTTTATTGCACTTAAATCATATATTTTACCTACGCAAAACTTTATAGGCACGGTTAAAACACAAATAAACACACACACACACACACACACACATACCCACGATTAGTCGAGCGTTCGATATAATATTATAATTTTTTTCGTAGTTTATATCAATTCTATTATTGATATTAAAGATCAAGTAACACTAACAGCTAGTTTTACAAATTAATTCCGATTTTTATTCCGAAATAGTTAGTAATTCGATGGGATCACCAGGGCAAAAAATGCGTGTGAATGGATCAACGTTATGCGCAAGTCAGTCTTGGGACCCGTCCACAATATAGCCTATAAACCAGCTCAACTCATGCGCAAAAGTGAGTTCGAAAGGCAATGTCCAATACATATCACGTGATCAGGGAGTGACTTGACGTCAGGAGGTAAAATTTGATATGGGCGGGGGTGCGCTCTAGATCTATCTGTATCTCTATCTGTACCTGTATCCAGTTTCCTGTATCAAAGGTTACAATTTTTCACACAATCTGGCGACAGAATTTGCATTACTGAGGTTTTCCTTTGTTCATGAGTAATGGCGTAGAGAGTGGAGGCGGGGGTGAATTGGTACATGCGATAGCTACGCTTTGGTCTAATAATTCGACGCTCCCCAGTTGGAAACCCAATATCGTCAAAGATAATTTAGTTTTCGATTTCGTTTCGTCATGTATGTAGCTGGTTAGATTAGTTTCAGTATTGTGCAATCAGCTGAGACAGAGGATCATGGTATCCCCATAGGCTACTGACCATGTGTGGCAGCAATACATATATATACAATAAATATAATATGTTGTTGCTGTTGTTGTCGTTGTTGTTGCTGTTGTTGTTTTTTGTATGTATTCACTTCTAGGTCGGACGATTGTGAATTGGTCTTTTCTAAAGATGAAGTTGGTGTTATCATTAACGTGGTTTTGGTGCGTTCAAGTGTTTGGAAACTGCTTTTTCTGTCTTGCCCACGTACCATATGTCCATCCATACTTGCATTTAGTTTTTATTTATGATTTGCTTTGCAGTGTTATTTATAACGTGTCAGGTTGCTCCTGTCGATATCCTTTTTGCAAGTATGTGAGTAGCAATAAAAAAAAGAACCCCAAAGATAATAATTGTTCTCTTCAATCATTTAGAACGGAATTTATTATATGGGTTTAATTAAGTGAAAAGCTTATATCAAACTATTTTATAGAATTTATACCGTTCTCATAGGTGCTTTGCAATGAATTTTAAAACTAAGAACGTAAGTTATCACCTAATATCGACTTCCGACGCAAAAGGTTCGTGGTTCGAGCCCTGGCGATTTCATTCCATACTGGTTGGTACCAGCTAAGACATGAGTCATGGTTTTACCACGCCCTCTCTCGTGTGTGGCAGCACATAAAATTGTCAGACGTCAGTCTTGGGGCCCATCAGCAATATAGTATACAAAGTGCTAATTTTGAATTTTAAACAATAGCCTACATAGTGATGATGTTGAACCAACTCAACTTAACTTAATTCATCTCAATTCTGCAATACTCTTCATCTTTTTTAAATAAGATAGGACATTACTAAACTGATTTGACAAAGGACAATGTCAGACAACTTCTCCGTTATTGATAGCTGCCCGAAAGCTGCAAATTTCATGTTAGGAAATTATCAATTAGAGCTAGACATAAAATTATCGTCATCTTTGTTGTATAAGTTCTATCACATTAGAACAACAACGATAACAAAACACCATTTATTTTTACTATTTCAGAAAGGAGTTATTCCATTTATAACTGTGGGGACGATTAAATTTCAAATTAATATTAAATACAAACTATATTATTACATTTGTACTTTAAAAATTATTAGAGTCCAACTTGTCAAATTGGTCTTTCAATGTTATTTCGAAAGCTAGAGTTTGTCTGGTAAACTGAGACACATGGGGTAGAATGCACAAACAAGACGTAGTTTACGTCTCGTCGTAGCAACAATTTTATAAGAATAAGAAGGCCTACGACGAAACATAAGCTACGTAATGTTTGTGCATTCTACCCATGGTGCTTTGCGAATAAGATACAGTGTACCAGATTTTGTTTGCTTTATGTACATCACACGCAATTCAACTCACTTCCTACCATGAGATTTCTTTTTCACCCCTATAACAAAAGATGTAGTCTCTGTTATAAAAATGTTCATGGGATATTGGCAATTTGAACCTGATTGTTGGTTGAAGTTTTTAAAAGAATAATACATACTGGGCAGTTGTTGTATTATTTAATATTCCTATGTTAACAAATAAATGTGATGGTGTAAACTTCAACACATGGTTAAACCATATTTTGACCTATACGTTTTTTGAGTGTTATAAAAAAAAGTAAACGTAGATTAAAAATAATTAAGGATACTTGTAGTTTCTTAAGCTTGGGTCTCAGTATAATTACTATTTACAACTGAAACCACAGTCCGAATATCCCTGATTTTGTCCTTGTGTGGTAGCACATAAAATAATGCTTAATTGATATTTGTCAATGAAAAACACTGAAAGTAACAGAAAACAACAACAACAACAAAACAACAACCCACAAACAGGAGTATATTCATGATATAAAAAACAAGGTTCATTTAAAGTTAAACACTTTATTTGTAGCTGAACAAACATTCTGCAACAGAAAACGTTATCTCATCCTTAGGTCTAAGTAAAAAAATCACTCACACACTTCGAAGAAAACGTTTTTCGCTGCTGCCATCAACGCTAGTGAGTAACACTAGCGTGTGAATGACTCAGGTTTAGAATGTTTGTACAGCTGTCCGATTGAAAAACCTGTCACTCCTTGTATTTAACAACACTATGGCAAATCTCACATGCCATCTAAGTTCACTTACTTAGACAGAAAATTCTTTAAAAACATGAAAAAAAAAACCAAAACAAAAAACAATTCTCTTTGTTGGCGACAGATTGATAAATATGTAGACTACAGTACAGCAGCCAACCTCATTAGCTATCGATGGCTAAGCTTACTTATTTTGAGAAACAAAAGTGTACGAAAGTAAATCTTGAAAACAATCCGCTTTGTTGGCGTCAGGTTGCTAGATCTAGTTCTGTAGACTATATCACATCAAGCTCGTGAACCCAGAAGATCTAGGCTGATCCAGCTCCGCCAAGGGAGTTGACCACTCCGGCCAGGAGGTTGAAGTTGCACTCGAGCTGGCAGGTGGACGAGCAGACGGACAGATTGAGACCGCAGGACAGCACGTTCAAACCGCCGAAAAGTCCGGCAGCGGAGGAATCTGCGCTCTTGCAGGTGGCGTATTCGCCTCCGCACTTGGCGGCACAGCTGTCTGCGCAGCCGCAAGCCGCACCGCACGCCTGTGTGCACACGCCGTTCACTGTGTCACACAAGTTGCCGAAAATCCCCGCAAAGCTGCACGTCTGCTTCTGGATGGTGCACTGAGCGTTGCAGATGTCAGTGCACGGGGTGGCACTGGCTGCGCAAACCAACATGGCGACAATGGCGGTAACGGTGAGGGTGTTCATGGCTGATTCTGGTTGGAGTTGTCGTCTGGACTGGACTTCGGATGGACTTGGTAGGACGTTTGTAGCGTCAGGTTCAGGGGATGAGTGATGCCTGTCCTGTCTCAGCCTGCTTTTATAGCAACGCAGCAAAGCTCAGACCTATCCCAAATTTGTTAACTCAGCTTGTAGCTAGACTTCTATCGATTTAGTCATTACAAGTGGGTATACGTATCAGCACAAAAAAAATTAGTGTAAAATTACCAATACCCGATAACATTATTTGTGTGTGTGCTTGAAAGGGGGTGTTTGATGCTGCACCTAATTTGCATTTTAACAAACTCGGAGGGCGATCAAATAGTACTAACACCGAACTAATCAGTGGGCGTGTCGTGTACCTGTGGAAACCGGACCCCACCTTCGTGAGATTAATTCCACAGGAGGTCTTTTCCTGAGTAACGAAATACTGATGTACAAAGATAACCACGACGTATTTTCCGTAAAAATATAACTATGATAGTTATTCAATTTTTATCCTTCAAAGAAAATTTTCATTTGATATTATATGCAATATTTTCGTAGTTCTATCATTGATATATTGTTGATAATCAACATAATGAATGGTGATATCCCCTAATATAAAAAAAAAATGCGTTTATTTGCATTCCTTAGAAAACGCTTCTGTTTTGTTTTGTTTATTTAAAAAGCCCTCTAAATTCTGAACATAACATAAGCTTGTTTAGACGTTTGTTTGAAAGAATAAAATGTTATACAACTAATTGGGTGTTTATGGTCTAGGATGAAAAAAAAACATTCAATAAATTACGTTTCATTTTTTTTCATTATTTCTTTTTACAAAATTTTCTCAACCACTAAGTCTTTTTACCAAATTAATAGCATCTCATTTTTATGCATTGATTTTGTAGAAATGTTGAGACAGAATAAAAACATAAGACGCACCTTCCCTAAAAAGTGCATCTTCATCAACAGAGTAATGAAGCTTTAGCAAAATTACCACTCCAAAAGCCTATGCGTGGTCTATAATCCTATATTGGTGTAAATAATGTACTCTCAACAAAAACCTAGAAAATAGGCCTGATGCAGCAAGAATAATAACATGGACCCACAGAAATCTAATAATTATGGACTTCTATGGATGGGTCAAAAGATTATGAAGGTATCATGGACAAAAAAGAAGACAAACATGAATATCTCGTAAAAATGTTGATAATTATTCAAAACGATTAAAGACAGACAACTCAAAATCATTGGACATATAATCCAAGTGGATCGACTAAAATGTCCATAATTATCATGTGTAAATACGAACTCTAAAATTATTCCGTTTATCTTTCAGGGAAAGCACTTAAATAAACATCCCCGAGTTTCAAATTGTATATTCAGATGAGTTGAGTTGGTTTTGAACGCTCAATAAATATGCTATATTGTAGATGGGCCCCAAGTCTGACGTCTGACAACTTATGTGCTGCCACACTCAAGACAGGGCGGAGAGACGTAGGCTCCTGTCTCAGTGAGTGCCATTATACTAACACCGACCGAAACAGTTGAGGACAAAATCGAACAATACAAATTCTTTTTGATCGATCGAGTGATTCGGAGCGTGGACCTTCCAATGTGTAGACCAACACTCTACCACTTGAGCCAGTTGGTCCCCGTGCATTGAAATAGAACCAAGGCAAAAAAGAAAAAAAAAAGAAAAAAAACAAAGAAAACTAGGGTAATTTGCGGTAAGAGTATAATATATCTATAATACTATCATTTGACTATATTCAGGCACAGTAAGGACATTCTAGTGTTGTTGCGTAAAATGAGTAGGCTGGTAAAAACCCCAAGTATCATCAAAATGCGCACTAATTATGCTAGAGATTTAATGGAAATGTAAATTATTTTTTTATGTATTATCAATGTTATCCGCGTTAGGCAAAAATTTAATACGTTCGTTTCGATCAACATTATTGGATGATGCTGTGGTATTTTTGTTCTATTTTAATTAATTTATGAATTAATTTATTTATTTATTTATTTTTTGTTTGGGGGGAGGGGGAGGGGTACAATGTGACAGAACAAGAATCATCAGCAGTTTTTCATCAGGCTTCCATTATTTGGAATAGTATTCCGAATAACTCTACAGCTTATTCGGAATAATAATTTTTTAAAAGAACGACATTGTTGAAGTGAACAAAACAATTGCCAAGGTATGTAATTTAAACATTAGAGCTCCGCAGGTTTGCAAACTGTCTCCAACTCTTGTACACAAATGACTATCGAACACACAACACAGATACGGCATAAATAAAGTTAGCAGATGAATCTGATTTTAAGGTTTTCTTGTAACGCAAACATAATCATTCTTTTTGGAAGAGGCAGAGAAGTTATCGCAAAGAAGATAGACAGAGAAGTATTAGAACAACAAGCTGGGTTTAGAAAAGAGAGTGGCACAAGAGAGGCAATCTTCAACCTTAAAATATTGGCGGAAAAACATATTGAGATGCAAAAAGATATATATGTCTGTTTTATAGATTATAGAAAAGCTTTTGATAGTGTAAAGCATAATGAACTCATCCAAGCTATGCAAAAAACAGACATTGACTCTGATGATATAGCACTGATATCGCATTTATACTGGACGCAGAAGACTAAGATCAGAATTGGAAATGAGCTGTCTGATGATGTTGATATAAAGAAAGGTGTTAGACAAGGCTGTGTGCTATCTCCATCGCTTTTTAATCTATACACAGAGTACATATTCCGGGAGATTGATACAGTACCAGGTCTGAAAATAAATGGTGAAAATATAAATAACCTTAGGTATGCAGATGACACAGTACTCTTAGCAGAATCTCAAAATGACTTACAAAACCTAGTCACCATCATAGAAGAGCACGGTGGAAAGTATGGGCTACTTATGAATGTGAAGAAGACCAAGGTTATGGTTATATCCAAGAAAGAGCCACCTAAAGCAGAAATAAAGGTTAAAGGCAAGTCCATTGAACAGATTGACCAGTTTGTGTATTTGGGCCAGTTAATAACAACAGATGGTAGGTCTGATTCAGAAATAAAGAGACGCATCACCATCGCCAAAAATGCCTTCTCAAAATACTCACAAATACTGACCAACAAAAGAGTGAGTTTGCCAACCAGACTGAGAACAATGAAATGTTTTGTGTGGTCACCGTTCTTATATGCAAGTGAAACATGGACATTAATTAAGTCTATAGAGAAGAGAATAGATGCCTTGGAAATGTGGATGTATAGGAGAATGAACAGAATTTCTTGGAAAGATAAGGTGACAAATAAGGAGGTCTTGGATAAAGTTGGCATGCAGAAACCAGAACTGCTGCAATTAATCCAAAGAAGAAAACTGGCATACTATGGCCATATAAGAAGACACTGCAGCATCCAGAAAAGAGTTGTGGAAGGCAAGGTTGAAGGGAAGCGTGGTAGAGGAAGGAAGAGGCAGTCGTGGCTTGCCAACATACAGGAGACATCCCAGTTACGACTGAGTGTAGCCTGTGAAGCAGCCTTGGACCGTGAAAGATGGCGCCGAATGACAGCCCACCTCGGAGACGGGACGGCACAGCGATAGATAGATAGAGGGGACAGACAACTATAAGGGAAAATATGAACCAATCACGTGGCAGCTAGATCGGCTGGAATGTCAGGCCCAGTATATAAGGCTGGAGAAAGTTTGGGCGCTTAATCCCTGTCGCCGTATAGGACCCCCAGGGGAACCTAGGAGACGTTAAACCCGAAGAGAG
>RQTK01000102.1:127769-148073 GCA_003991915.1 Elysia chlorotica | reverse complement strand
AATAATAATAATAATAATAATAATAATAATAATAATAATAATAATAATAATAATAATAATAATAATAATCATAATAACAATTTTTTTATCTCTCTCCGTTTCTCTCTGTCCATCTCTTTCTCTCTACAGGAAGACATGGAGCTAAACAAGAGCATGACCTTGAGAGCAATTTCTTTGGCCCAGATGAACATCTCGCAAACACAGGTCCTACCGTAAAACTTCGCGAGATCTTGTCCGCCATCTTATTTTGTCGCGAATTTTGGCCGCCGATTAGTTACTAGGGTCAAACAAGTGACAACTGAATAGACTAGTTGTGGCAAATAAATACCGGGGTATTGCACTTTAAACCAAACAAACAAAACTAAAAGAATAGGCGAGAAACCCACCAATAAAGTCGGTAAATTTCTCATGTAAACCTTGGGTAAAAATACTAAAACGCTGTCTGAAAAATCGGTTCACGTCCCGTATTAATGAAATGGATCATGGTTACCCTAAATATGTAGGGGGTCTATTAGTGCGTGTATTTCGATCAATTCGGCAACTTAACGAGACATTAAGTAGGACTGATAGTGCAAGTCGATCACATTTTTTGCCGATCTAGGGTTTTGAACCGCGGACCAACGCTCTACCATTTGAGCCAGTTCGCCCCTAGTACTAACACACGGCATACATTTAACTTTGAACAACGCCTGGTTGGGTTCTGGCGTGTTGTTGTTTGTTTTGTTATTTGTTGTTGTTGTTATTTGTTTGCTTTGTAGTTGTTTTTTGGATATAACTATTTAGGCCCAAATCTGTTATTTTTCTTTTCTCTATCAGGCGAGAATTTAGTCCTGAATAAAGCCCACTACACAATACATGTAATGACAAATATTTGATGCTAAAGCGTTGCCCTTGAAAACATTAATTTTCTTTAAGATTAACTTTAAAGAAAACAAAAGAAAGAAAAGATACTTTGGTTGTTTCTTTAACCTACCTAATTAGGTTGTTATACTGACTTGTTCATTTGATAATTTAATAAAAAGCCTGTTGTTTCAAATGCCTAATTGTTGTTTTAATTTTCTTTAAATGTGCAAACCCTAGTGTCGTCTGTGGCAGCACATAATATTGTCAGACGTTAGTCTTGGGGCTTGTCCACAATATAACCTATATAGTGCTGATGTTGGGGCGTTAAACCAACTCAACAACAACAAGGCTTCCAAAAATAACACAGGGTCCCCGAAATAAACGAACAATTTTTTTAGAACCAAAGTGAGCCATATAACTACAATATTAGGCACGGTTGGGACAGTTCACATTTTTAGACTAATCTAGTAATTAGAATTAGAATTAAATGATCTTAGGCCGGTTGCCTTAACCTCTGTGGCCACAAAATGTTTAGAAAAGATAATTGTGAAGGAGCTTAAGGAGTGCTTTTCTGCTTTTCAAGATCCCATAAAATAACATTAACAACTTACACAATCAGCTGCATACATACAAATTATGCTTATAATTATGTAAACATAAGCAGCATTCATACAGATTATGGTGACACCAACATAATACGCTGCATACATGCACAGACAACATATAAAGACTAAACAATTTTTCAAGTCATATTCTTCATCGGTATGGTCTTTTTTATTTTATTCGATTTTTTCCCTTTGTTCCCTCTGTAATACTACTTGTATCATACTAATTGAATCACTACTCCTCTAAGACATTCCTCAGTGTTAATAAATTAGGAAAGGTTTCAGTTTTATCATAAGACAATGATTTAGCTGAACAGTAAGAGGATACAAGAGATAGAGGGGTAAAGAGAGAGAGAGAGAGAGAGAGAGAGAGAGAGAGAGAGAGAGAGAGAGAGAGAGAGAGAGAGAGAGAGAGAGAGAGAGAGAGAGAGAGAGAGAGAGAGAGAGAAAGAGAGAGAAAGAGAGAGAGAGAGAGTAAAGAGAAAGAGAGAAGAGAGAAACAAAGTATGAGAGGGGGAGAGAGAGAGAAGAGAGAAAGAGGGAGACAGAGGAAGAGTGAAAGAGAGAGAGAGAAACAGACAGACACAGAGACAAATATATATATTTATAAATTATTATGCATGCATACATGTACATTATATTTCTTTTTTTTTTTTAAGTTAAAAGGCAATCAAAAGGAGGAGGAGGAGGAGGAGGAGGAGGAGGAGGTGTTGGTGGTGGAGGAGGAGAAGAAGAATTACTAATCGTAAATATATAAACATCTCAGTGTAAGATTGTTCTGCTTCTAGCCAGCTGTTGAAAGAGATTCGAGTGACTAGCTGACCAAAAAAAAATGGAATAGTACATTAAAACATACCATTTCAAAACCACATTTGTAAAATAAATTTCTACAAAATATCAAACAAAAGGATTGAAAGGGGAAAAGACATACAGTATAAAATTTGTTGAATATGGAATTGGAATGTGTTGTCTGATACTCAAAGGCTTGCAACAAAAATGTTTGATATGTTTGATGAATTTCATGAAATATCTACTCTGAGCATAACATGATTTATACACATAAAGAAATATATTATGGCTAAGCTGCGTAGGAAAAAAAATTGCGACAAGTTTTGAACAATGTTATTACATATTGTCCTAAAACCTGCACTTGTATAGCTGATGATAATATTTAGAGTGTCGATAACAAAAAACACACACAAAAAAGTAATTGTTAATAGGATAATTTCTTCAATTCCTTAAAAAATTTCCAAAGACTAAAACTGTTATGATTTCCATAGAGAAAAAACTGATAATTTACTATTTTGAATACATATAAGTAATGGATATATATAGTATAACTATACTACATGCATGCCTCTACATAACACTTGCCTTAAACATGGTAAGACTATCAAGTTAATTTTATTGTAAAACTTCATAGTTCAGCATTCTCCTAGAATTTTTGAAAAAGTCCTTTATTCAATTTGCAGCTTTATGTAAAGCTAAGGCTACTGCCTATCAGATGTTTGGAAGACGAAATTTTTAAAACAAAACAAAAAATTTTAAAACGTATGTGCCTGACTGGAGAAAGGATATGCCGACATATGTAATTTTGAGGTGGTAATAGGTTAAAAAGTAGATTAATTTGTGAAACATTTTACCAACAAATTACAGTCCCTTAATTTTATTTTTCTGCTTTTTAGCTTTGAAAATTTTTTTCAACTGTTTTTTATTTTTTCAAAAAGGGTATTCACCTTTTTTTTACTCTCCAGATACCGGGCATCTTAATACATAGTTCAAACTAGAGTAAAGACTGTATGAATGCAGGGTTAAAGTTGAAAAAAAACTTTAGCAGCAATAAATGCATTTAGATACAATATCTACCAAAATTTACATCAAAATATAAAAATATTTTTTAAGGTTTTTGCCTTACTAGAAGCATTTCATACGGAAGTCTCTTGATAAAAATTGAAGAGCGTTGGATGAGGGGTCAAAAGAATAAAACAAAATGATTCTCATCCTAGACAAAAGATAAGTATGGGGAAGACATCACTGATATTGAAAAATTTAAATATTGCATAGTTAGTTCAAAACAATTCATAAAACATATAAATACAAACATTTGTAAAGGCACTGTTTATATGATGTAAGTGTATATTACAACAACATAAACTTAAGCTAGTATCACTTGTTGGAGGTAATAATACATTTCAAGATTGCCTGATTTAGGCGAATTTTTCCATAAAATGTAAAAAAAAATATGTTAGAATAATTAGCCACAAAAATTCCAGGAACCTCATCTACGTAAAACATTGTGATTTGAACTGTAGGTGATAGGACCTAGTCAAGTATAATTTGCTTCTTATAAAACCTCTAAATTCTGTCGAATTTTCCTTCCTTAGCTGTTTTCTGTTTTGCTTTAATTTGTTTGTTACCACCAAACATCATACCTCTAAACAAATACAAGTGTAAGCAAAATGACAACCTAAAATGAGCTACATGGAGGACACAAATTATCTACCTCAATTGTACTTTCTTAATAACAAATTATAAAAACTCATTCATTTAAATATAATGCTTGATGACAACCAGGGTGAATCAGGCACAAGACGCCGTTATAAATTTTGAGCTAAAGCCATCTAATTATAGAAAAAAATCTACATTGATCTTTCATTCTGACTTGTATCCACTTCCCCCTTTTTGCTTTTTTTTTTTTACAGGTTTAGGCTAGTATGTTTTCAGAGGAACAATACAATTTCTTTACACAAAAACATAATGAACTGATTAATTTTAAAAAAAGGAAAACGAATTATATGTTGCCAAAAAACCCAGGAAGACAAATTACTTGAATTATGAGAGTACACAATAAAAACCATTGTGGGTCAGTGGGACCTGATTATGAACAAAACTGATTATGTAACCGGTTTAACTTATACAGATATGGGAATAATAATGCGCCAATGATATGATAACAACACAAATTAAGTATACAAGTTGGCGATTGTAAATACAACAACAATAACATAAAACAAAAAAAAAACATAACAAATACCCCAAAAAGCAGGTTGCCTTGACTTAAAGTTTCTCTGGCCGAATAAAGTCTGAGGCCTTTAAGTTGAACTCAACTAAGATTTAGCATTTACTGAAGAAAAATAGCTATGCAGCTCTTGCTGCGGTTAAACAGAGATTTTGTTTTTAAGCCAATCATACAAACCATCTGATTAAAACCAATTTATTCTACCTCTATTAAAGTAGAAAGGTAACAATAAAGCAGTTATAAACATAATGATAATAATAGGAATATTCAAAATGATACACATTATAAAATACAAGGGTTTAACAAAAAAAAGCATGCGTAAGAGTTCAAATTGAATAAGTTCAACATAAGCATCAACATCGAGGTTAAAAAAAAATATTGCACTGAATACCAGACACAAGGACAGAGAATAAAAAATTCTTTCCTTGCTGGAATTACGCCGTCTCATTTAACATACACCCATAAGTAGTATGAAGCAAAGTACACTTTGGCCAAAGAAACAAGAAAAAAAAGTCACCAGGAAAGCTATAAACTTCTAGATTGTCCCCAAAAGGTTTATCTTACTGAATTCAGCTTTAATACTTTTTAACATTTTAGAAATAATTAAAACAAAACAAAAATCCTTTAGAAAGATATTCATTTTATCTATACAAATACCAATGTATGTAGAATTATAATGATTTGATATAACTTTTTGTTATTTCTCGCAACATGTTATTTTAAACACATACAATCTTTAACCACATGCTGGAAATGAATATAGAAAGCAGAGGTGCTAAATAATAACTATACATGTTCAGATGGAATACTTATAAGGGTGATGGAAATACACAAACTTATTACAAAATTGATCAAAGCAAACTGCCAAGAAACTCAAAACCAGAGTATTACCCTCATGCTAGACATTAAAAAAAAAACAGCTGCATTCAATACGCTATATACAATAATATTAACTCAACGGAGTCACATTGCGTACATGTGTGCGGTGAAATGGACATTTTCATCTAAAGGACGAAAAGCTGGAGTTTTGAAATTAGGCAAAATGGTTTGTTCTATCTTTATTGGTTAAAAAGATATGAATTTTGAAAAAAAACAACCTACAAATAGTGCAATTTCATTAGCATTACTGGCAAGATAATGTGACGCAGTTGAGTTCATCAACTTAGCAAGAGAATTACATGTTCTAGTTTTTATATTAAAAAAATATATATTAATAATAATAAAATTACTGAATTGTAAAAGGCACTAAGGGTGGGACACAACTTCTTGCATTAAACTATTCTAAGATAATTTAGACAATTCTGCCGTCTTATGGAAATAAAAAATGTATATGCGCTATCATTTAGTTTTCATATTCGTTTTTTTACGATAAGACAGCAAAAATGTCAAAGTTACCTCCCCAATTTCACAAACCAATAGTCATTATAATATGACCCCCTCCCCCCCCCCAAAAAAAAATGCCTTTGCCAGATGCGTGGAGACGCAAAACAGAAACATAATTAAAATCCAAAATCATAGTTTTTGTCACTGCCAGACTAATTGAATCTTACCACAGATCTTAAAAAATCTGTCCTGTTTGGTCGAGTTGCTTTGCCCCATCACAGAATTCTTTAAGAAAAATTCAAATACTGAACAGCTCTAAATTTTGTGGATATATTGGAAATATTTAACAATGTGATACTGAGAGGGGAAAATTATTCAATTTTTTTAAAGTCTATACATTTGATATGGAAGAAAAAGGAGATAAACATTTACCTCATGGCTTTAATTAGGCAGAAATGAAGGGTTATACTTTATCTATAATGCCTTTAGGCATTTTGTAGATTAATACAACTTCATCTTTACTTTGTTGTTTAAGTAACGAATATGCTTAAATATTTCTGTGTTCTTTAAGTAACCAATATGTTAAAATATTTATCCAGAAAGGGTTTTTTTTTTATTTCCAAAATGATTTTTTTAAAATTATCACAGTATGAGATTTAGTTCTAATGACCAATCTAATGACCAATCAAACTGGCTAGCTCCTAATCCAGGAAGAACTTATGAGACTTATTCCGTGAAGTCTTGTTCGTAGCCCCTGTTCCGCTTGGAGACCCTCTGGGACCAGGAGAAGAAGATGAACACGATGGGCAGGATGATGACGATGCACAGGCCGGCCATGACGTAGGTTGCCACGAGGAACGCTTGGTGGGCCGATTCCGTCTTTTTGTAGGCACATTCGTTGAAGTTTTCTGGCAAACAGTGCAAAAGTTACGACATGAACTTTGACAAAGTGGAATCAGCTAAAGATAAACTTTGTTGAAGATATACTATTTGTGAGGCCCAAATTAATTCTTTTTTTATTTTACTATAGTCACTGTGTCATACAAATTTTGAATAAAATAAATTTCTAGACTGTCCCCAAAAGGTTTATCTTAGTGGATTCAGTAATAACACTTTAACATTTCAACAATCATTTAAAAGAAAACAAAAAACAAAACAAAAGTAAATGAAAATATTATTTCCTTTAGAAAGATATTTATTTTATCTATACATATACTAATATAATGTAGAATTATAATGATTTGAAATGCTTTATTGTTATTTCTCTCAATATTTTATTTTAAACACATGCAAACGTAAACTACATGCGAGCGAAAAATGAGTTTGAAATAGGAAGTTCAGGAACAAAAACTTTTTTCTGCTCTTTTTTCTATCTATAAAAATCATAGGAGACAAGTTGGTGCAACCAGATTTAGGGACCATCAAAATAACACTTAAATGCAAACAAAATCACAATTCATTCTCACTTTCAAACTTCTCTTTTCCTTAAATTGGCATGGGTTTAGAGGAACTTTTATCTCTAAAATTATTTCAAAATACCAAAAAAAAAAAAAAAAAAAAAAAAAAAAAAAAAAGAGCTATTCACAGAACTCACTGTCGACAAAGACCGGTCCTCTAACAGTCTTCTTCAGGACAGGATTGTGAGGGTCTGGGAGCGGGCAGGTCGTCTGCCCGAAGCCGATGCGCGAAGCGCTCCGATCGAACACGACGTAGAAAGCCTCCATGAGCACGGCGCCCAGCACAGTCCCCGAGTCCGACGGGCTGAACCCAAACTTGACGCACACCTGGGAAGTTGGGAGCCCCATCTCCGACGCTAGCCCTGGGTTGGGTTCCACGGCTCGCAGGTAGTGCTGGGGGTGATGGAGGTATGGGCCAATATAGTGATTGATGAGAAACATTGTCATAGGGCTACGGTTATGGCATAAGTTGTTGATTGTTGATGAGTTGGTTTAACATCCAACATCAGCACTATAATTATTGGCTATATTGTGGACGGACCCCAAGCCTACGTCTGACAATTTTATGTGCTGCCACACACGAGACAGGCGGGGATACCATGACTCCTGTCTCAGCCGATCACATTAAACTGACACCGACCCAACCAGTGAGCCAATCACCAGGGCTAACGAGCGAAACTCACACCGACCCAACCCGCAGGGAGCGCCAAGGCTCAAACCCAGGACCACCGCGCCCCCCTATCGCATAAGTGATCGTATTCCAAAATGCAAATGATACATCACTGTTAAGGTGAATATGTGATCTTCCTAACCAAGATTTTAGAATTTTAAAATTACTAATACAAGGGTTTTGCTTAATGTTTTTAAATGGAATGTACCTTTCCATTTAAAAACATTAAGCAAAACCTTTGTATTAGTAATTTGGTTGATCACATTATATTGACTTAATGTTTTTAATATGGAAAAATTACCCTGGACTTGGTTTGTCATATTATATTGACATCAACCCATCGCATTAAACTATAGAAGAAAGAGGCAATGAACCACCATACCTGTGGAGTGAGGTCCAGCTTGAAGGAAGAATTCTCCGACTGCTGCAGGGAGAAGGAGACCACGGGGAACATCTTGAAAGGCCCTGCCATGTCCGAGTAGCACTGGATGGTCTCACCGTTGTAGAACTGCAAGTTCGGACTCGGCAACGCTTCCTGGTTGTTGCTCTGCAAGTTTATAGAAAGATAAAAGAAAGAAACGATAAAAGAAGAAAAAAAAGAAAGACAGGAAGAAATACTTTGTCGTTATAAATGCTACATTTCTGCATAAGTCATTTTCACTAGTTTTTAGATACTCAACAAAAAAAACTTTTATTTCGTATTTTTGCTTCAGATTTTATACAAGTTTCTGATACGATAAATCGAAAACCTGTAAAAGCATTTTTAATCTGATAGCTTAGTTGGATATAATTATATCATTTCCACTTTTACAACATGACACTTGCATTTTGACAGAAGTCTCACTTTGACTATAATTGTAGCACCATGACAACTTAACTCTTGGGCATGTCTATCAATATAATTTTAAAAAAATATTTATATCTCTCTCTATATCTCACATCTTTTATTCCCCCAACACCTAACTATTTTTCAATTATCCTTTTCATGTAAGATGTTTAATCTGAAAGTATGTAATAAGTCGTTTCTTAATTAGGGAAGCCAAAAATTGTCAATGGCGACAAGTTTCTATGTAAAAAAAATTTAAAAAGTGGGGTTTTTTTTTTTATCAAGTCTCTATGAGTGGTTGGTTGCATATTTAAAATTGTTGTTGGTCTGGTATAGATGCAGTTTAAAAAAAGGGCATAAATAAATAAAAGAAAGCTTGAAAGGTGGAAAACTACAATTAGATGCAGTGTCATTTGTTTCGAAAACTTTTGAATACCAACTGCCAGAGAGATACAGGAGTCACCAATGCTACTACTACTACAATGTATTAAGTGTCTTCGGACATTATGGGCACAATATAGCCATTACCGTGCTGACGTGCCGTAAAAACAAACTAACTCACTCAATTTATAATTCTAACACAAAAAATCTCACTATTATCTCATCCTGGATTGCTCGCACAAGTGCTTGAAAAACCTTGTTGGGGAGACGCACAGATGTGGTGCCAGAGTCCACAATAGTCTTGTCAAAGTTATACTGTGAAGTGGGTTAGAGAGAGAAAAAAAAAAAAGAATTATTATTCCAGACTTTTTTAAAGGTGCAGTTGACAGAAGGTTCATTGCTGGTGGTTGTGTTAATAAAAAGATTTGGTTCATTTATTTCATATACAACTCGACAGCTGTAATCCCATAAATATGCAATGACAGTTTTTATATCATTTTCACTTTAGACCAACTTCCATCTATAATATTTGGATGGTAATAGTAATAAAATGCACAAATAAAAAAAACAAAAAACATAGAATAAATAACCAACAGAAAAAGGGCAATCAAAAAACAGACCCAGATCTGCGCTTGATCTGAGAACAACAAAGTTTTATGACAATATAGAAAAGACAGCAGATAGAACTTTGATATCGCAGGATCAAGACATTGCTGCTTGCAAAAAAACAAACCATAAATGTTTTTAACTGAAGAATGAACAAATTCATACCTTGGGCAAAACCTTACATCTGTGAAATCAAGTGTTTTGAAAGTATGAGAGGCCTAGAGTGACTGCAATTCACAATTCCATCTATACCACCTGCAAGAGTCTCTATGGACCAGAATATTGTGTATCTAAATTGTCTTGTTGTGGGAAGAGTTATTTTTCCTTCTCTAAGGGTCAGGATGGTTATGAGGGGATGCAGACAAAGTTGAGACATTTCCGAAATTTTCATGCTGTTGCTATGAAGACTGAGCATGCTGAGATGAAAACAAAATTTGTTTGTTAATATCATACTGCTGTATATTTAATTTTACAACAAAGAGATATGTGTTACTCTTGGTATGCAGACTGTTAACTTTTATCGAATTGGTGACTTTGCCATCTATTCTTGGAAGCCTAGCATTAATCTCATAATATTGAAAAAAAAATAACTTGTCACCCAATGGTCTCAATTTTATTGGCAATTATTAAGTTTCCCAAAAACTAGACATTAAAAAGTCGTAACAAATCTTCTTGATAATAAAGTTTATTAAAAATATTACTCTCAAAACTACAAAAATACCTGAACCAAATGTACAACATTTTATCACGGGGACAAAATGTGCCTTACATACCTCTTTACAATCCAGATCTAGTGAATTTTCGCCAACCTCTATATCCGTGAGAACAACCTCGTAATACCATTGCTTGTAGATCGGAGTGTAGAAGATTTCACTTTTTGTCATATTAGGATCAATTCCTCCCAGAATCTGTTAAAAAAAAGAAAGGAGTCATAAATTACAACAGTGGCTTTAAAGTAGAAAAAAAATTATTAATAATATTCCTGTTTAAGTTTCAAAAGTCAAAGTGATTTTACAGAATAATAGATGTGATGCAAAACATGTATTTTCATCCTGTAATTTCTGTTTCTAAAGATAGTTTCACAGTATTTGTCAATATGAGATTATTAAACACATATCGTGAAGTGGGAGGAAATTGACATATACACTATTTTTTGGATGGGCAGTAAGTGGAAGATTATAAGAAAAAAAAAACAACTAAAATACTTTGAATAAGATGCATAGTAAAAATCACCTGTGGGGAAAAATAATCAGCACGGTAGGTAACTGATTAATACCTATTGGCTCTCACAGGAAATATCTGCCAATATGATATATAGTAAATATCGCATATAGATGGTTTAAGAAGTTCATTGGATATAAAACATATAAGAGCATCAGAGCATTACATAAAACAGCTCTCTGCACTTGCACTTTACTACAAGAATTTCAATCCAGAAAGATGCAAAGATCATGTGATGGAAAAAAAAAGGGAGTAGACGTTAATCTGTTCAATTTTTCTATTTATTTTTCAACAATTAAGGTCCCACTCAGAATAGTTTTAACAAAACTGTATTTTCTTTTTATTAAATATTCTATAATCATATCATTTTTAAATATTTAAAATCACCAAAACCATTGTCTGAACTTATGAATTGATAATAACTATAATAATACAAGCATTTTGAAAACATCCTTTTGCTTGATGCACACAAAACTGATCACTTACCAAAGAGCCATCCAAGAGGGGCTTGTCTTTAGAATGAACGAATGAATTACCACAGAGCTGCATAGAAAATATGTCGTCCAGGTCATCATTTTGCTCTGTCAGGGAGTCCATGTAAGGCCCATAGGACGGCTCAGGCTAACAAAAAGATAATAAAGAATGCACTGATCATGAACATACTTGAACATACATTGTAAGAAGTTCACATTTTCAATAAAAATAGGCACAGGCTGAAAATAAGATTGTAAAGAATGCACATATCATTATCTTGAACATACATTGTAAGAAGTTCACATTTTCAATAAAATAGGCACAGGCTGACAAGATTGTAAAGAATGCACTGATCATTATCTTGAACATACATTGTAAGAAGTTCACATTTTCAATAAAATAGGCACAGGCTGACAACAAGATTGTAAAAAATGCACCAATCATTATCTTGAACATACATTGTAACAAGTTCACATTTTCAATTTAAATAGGTTCAGGCTGACAAGAATGTAAGTATGCACAGATTATATCTTAAACATACATTGTAAGAAGTTCACATTTTCAATAAAATAGGCACAGGCTGACAACAAGATTATAAAGAAAGCACCGATCATTACCTTGAACATACATTGTAACAAAAACACATTTTCAATAAATAGGTTCAGGCTGACAAGATTGTAAAGAATGCACCGATTATTATCTTGAACATACATTGTAAGGAGTTCACATTTTCCATAAAATAGGCACAGGCTGACAACAAGATTGTAAAGAATGCACATATTATTATCTTGAACATACATTGTAACAAGTTCACATTTTCAATAAATAGGTTCAGGCTGACAAGATTGTAAAGAATGCACATATTATTATCTTGAACATACATTGTAAGAAGTTCACATTTTCAATAAAATAGGCACAGGCTGACAACAAGATTGTAAAGAATGCACCGATTATTATCTTGAACATACATTGTAAGGAGTTCACATTTTCAATAAAAATAGGCACAGGCTGACAAGAAGATTATAAAGAATGCACCGATGATGATCTAGAACATACATTGTAACAAGTTCACATTTTCAATAAAATAGGCACAGGCTGACAAAAAGATAATAAAGAATGCACAAGATTGTAAAGAATGCACATATTATTATCTTGAACATACATTGTAACAAGTTCACATTTTCAATAAAATAGGCTCAGGCTGACAACAAGATTGTAAAGAATGCACAGATTATTATCTAGAACATACATTGTAAGGAGTTCACATTTTCCATAAAATAAGAGCAGATATATTTGGTTGCTATCTCCACACGCAACCCACTTTCTCTCTGATGTGCTGGATAAAAAGTTGAAATGAAATCAGACAAAAATAAAAGACTTGTAATGTATAGTAACAAAGTCGAAGAGCTCTTTACTTTTTTTAGAATAACTTTCCACCTGAATAAAATTTTCAAAGAGAAAACGTTCTCTATAGAGAGAGGGGAGAATTCTCTCCCTCTCTCCAGGTTTAACGTCTCCTAGGTTCCCCTGGGGAATCCCTATACGGCGACACAAAGAGAAAACTTACTCTTGACAATGCTTTATAGGCCAGGCCTAAAATGCCTTGCCAGTCTGCGTCTTGAATGTAAAAATCCTTAGACTTGGTGATACAGGACACATAGGCTGTTGCTGAGAAATTGGGTGCCGTGGCGATTTGAACGACGTCCATGCCTAGCTGTCCGTTCCACTCTCCTTCTGTGTACGGGACATGTATGCTGGTTTCCTGGTCCACAAATGAAGACGACCTAAAAAAACAAAAAAACAAAGTTGATATAACACCGCTGACTTTTGGAAAAGAATACTGTGCATGTTGAAAACGTACAGTTTGACTTATTTGTTATAAACTTCCTGCCTAGATTACTCCTGTTAAGACAAACTTTATAGTGTATTAGACTATTACAGTATGACTTGAACCCGACTCAAAACTCAAAAACATCCTACATTCAACTATCAGAAAAAAATCCCCCTTGTTTTCTTTCTCTTTGTCTTTAGTAAACTATCTTTCATCCAACAAACTCATCTCATAGGCAGTCTTTTATCATTACAAAAAATGCGATGAAAATTTTAGACAACACATTTGGACCCCTTGACTAAAACATACTGGTCTCGATGGAAGTAGTGCTCAAGATTACTATCCGGTTCACATGCAACAGCCAGATTAGAGCTGCCAGTGTCTATTAAAAGTTGCATCTGAAATGTATGTTAAAAATAATAAAACTAATAAAGATAAAATCACCAATAATAATAATAATAATAATAATAATAATAATAATAATAATAGTAGAAATAAGTTCAATTTTATAACATTTTCCTTTGAATAAAAAATTTTATACTTCTTTTTTTTTATAAAGGTATGCTTCATTTATGTTTAAAGTGCTCTAATTTCATTAGGATCTAAGGTAAAATTTAAGTTAATGGCCTTAAATCCCTTTCGAAATATACATGCTTCTAAGCAGAAAACAACAAGAAGAAACACAATGATTATAACATTCCTAATGACCCACCATCATTATTTTCTTATATGGAAGTTAAATACAGTGACAAAATCTTACAACACATTATCAATATATTGAACATTAAATATTTATATTGAAAATTCAAACTACGAATGAGGTAACAATTTTACTTCGTATTTACTTATAAATCTGATGGTGAGAACAAGTGCAAAAGTTTGAAGAAAACTGAAATTGAAAGCAGCCTGAAACTTACAGTCTGTGGTGGGGTCCCGATATTGACATCAAGGTAATAACCGTTCCCAGATATTCCATTCAAATTGTTCTCCATGTTCCTGATAGCATCTGCGGAAGGCGCCTCTCGCTTTACGATTCCAGCTCTTTCAACAGTGGAGGGGTTGAAAGAATACAAAGTCTTGGATTCCCTGAGAGGTAGATGGCGAAATCCGTGGCAACAAGGCACGAGTAAGACCTGCATCAGCAGAAGGATGGCAAGAGCCCCGATCCAGGCACATTTGGGCTGAAGCGTGATATTTTGATTTTTTGGGATATCAGCTCCCAACTTGGGGAAACACAACTAATATTGTCTGTATTACTTACGGCGTGATCTCGTGGACGTACCTTTCATTTGTACTTTCTCACAATCTTACGTCTTCCGCTAATATTACTTATGACTCAACATCATCGTTAAATGATACATGTACATGTATGCATTCTAACAGAGTCTCAAGATTTCCCAATAAATTTGTATTTACACAAACGGACAGACGCAGTCTTTTTTTAAGGTTAAAACAATAAGACACTGAATTTTATTACAACTTAAAACAATTTGGGAAGGAAGGCTTTTTGACAAATTGGACATGTATCACCCCCTCCTTTCATTAAGGCCTGATTACTAATTCCCTATTAAACCTGTGCCTATAAATTTGATCTAGATCCCTAGAATGTAGGCATATATCCCAAGATTGTAGGCATAGAATCTAGAGAATCTATAGATGCTGATTTGAAGAGCCTGCTCATTTATAACAGCACAGCCAGATCTTTAGATCAGCTAAGATCTCTAGAAAACATATTGTCATGTAGATCTCTGTTGGCTAGTCTACTCCTGACCATGATATAGATTACTAGATCTAGATCTAGATCTAGTTCTAGATTATCGTTGCACTCAAGGCTCCAGCAAAACCTGGTACGCTGCCAAAATATTAAATTCAAGATTGTTACTTACCTCAAAGGAAGTATTTCGAATCCCTTCCTTGCTCTGATCTCAAGTCTAAATCAGTAGATGTAGATGCAGACTTGAGTCTCGATCTAGCTCTAGATGCAGGTAACCCCGTATCGGGATTATCTAAGGCATCCCCATTCCCCCCATAATCAAGCTCACCCTGAACCCATGGCTCATTGTTGTGCCAGGACATAAAATTATGTGCCCTTTCCCACTGAATAGTGGATTATCACATAACTATGTGGAAAAAACAATTATCACTAATCAAAGATCAGGATCTAGAAGAAATATACCTTCCACATTTCCAGATTGTTGAATACCTATTTTTAAACTAAATCCCAAACCTGAAAATCCAAAGGAATTCAGCCGGTCTGAAAACTACTAGATCTAGATTTTTTTTAATTTGATAGGCTGGGAACTCTAAATACACTTCTGACACCAGTGTTGTGTTCAGGTGCCGAGAGCAGTAGAAATAGCAGCAGAAGTAGTTAGACAAAGAGAAGGTCTAGATCTTTGCTCTGTCAGCAGCCAAGGCAATCCCGTATCCCAAGTAGATTTTATCCACTCAAGATGAAAGACACTCCAAGACTGACTAAATCTACAGCCCCTAAAACAGCTCACACCACACATCTCTAGGCTAAGGCCTCTAGGCAAGCCTAGCACAACTCACTAACATCACACTTCTCTAGGCTCAGGCATCTAGGCAACCCTAACACAACTCACAACATACTCATAACACACTTTCACCACATCTCGAATCTAGTCTATATCTGGTTGAGATGAGGATCCCGATTAGTCTCTAGATCTAGATAGATGTAAGATCTATAGATCTATCTTCTAGTCTAAAGTTTGTCAAGACATGGAAGCTCGGCTCATTTTTAAATTATGATTTTTATGTGTCAAAATTTAGACTATATTTTAGATACAGATATTAACTAAAGAGGTACATATCTACAATTCTAGTTATGAATGAATCCAAACTAGATCTAGATTTAACTGGTCAATATTTGGTCATCGGTTCGATAAAGGCTTAGTTGACGTCAAACACTGATCTCTGTTTACAACTGAAATGTATACTAGACGGAAAGACGGAAGTAGCTCTTAGATCTTGGTGTTGACATAATTATTTTTGTACTGTTTCGCTTTCAGTTTCCTTCACCTCTTTTGCAATGATTTAGTTGATTAATTCTACGATTAGTGGCATGTCAATGACTATGAACATTGCAAGAGAATAATTATCGCCGAATCTATGAGACTACTCAGAGAGAAATAAAGAAATAGATAGAGAGGGGGGTATTTCTATAGAGAAAGCGTAACAAAAAGTTTAATGGTCAAACTATTCTCCTCTCTGCCACGCCACTATAACTTCATTCTAGTTCCGTTAATGATATCCACCCTGCCCTTTATTCTTGGTATCACTAAGTTTACTACAATTACGTGTACGGTACTGATTGCCCAACAAATAGGTGGCATCAAGTTATTTGTTGGTTTGAACCATCACTTCTCCTGACTCACATACCTTAGCCTACTGCATGCTACACCATCTTCTGAGAATTTATCACATTATGGGCCATACATAGGACCTTCAACATCCTGATTGTTACCAATTCGTTGTAGGCCTAGTCCCTATTTTCATATTATAGGCCCAATCATAGTCGCATGTGTGGAGCGTTTCAAAGTTATAATATTTAGATAGACATGAAAAATAAAGTGATACTTTCAAGCTGTTCCAATCGGTTAGTTCTCTAGACGATATGAACTGGCGCAAGTGGTAGGGCTTTGATTCTTTCGTCGAAACCTCTACTTACTTACTATCCAACTCACTCACTCACCCACTCACGCACTCACGCACTCACGCACTCACTCACTTACTTACTTACTCACATACTTACTTACTAACTTACTTACTTACTGACTGACTTACTTCTTACTTACTCACTTACTTACTTACTCTTCACCCTTCTTACACACTCACACACATAGTTCATCCCCCACATCCCCCGCACAGAAGGCACACGCGTCTTACCTTTTCGATGTACAGCCGCACATCCCTATATCTTTGATTGTTGAATGATCCCATTTTCAGATCAATTCAGATCTTAATCACCTGTTCAGTTTTATATTATACCAATGTTGTTATTTCATATATCCTCGAATCCTCGAATGCCAGAAAAATCGGCCAGATTTCTCCGCTGGTCATCTACTACACTGAGATCTCTCGAGAGTTCCACTGGCATAGGTTTTTCTTTCACCACTACGAGAACGTAGACTTCAGCGTGTTCGAGGCCAGTATACCCACAATAATTTAATATAACACAAGGCTTTTATTATTTTTGTCCCAACTAAAGATAGAAAAGCAATGAGTACGAGGGCTGTCCCAGAAGTAAAGTACGTGAACCCATAACTCTTGAACGATTGTATGCATTTCAAATCTGTAAATGGGAATGCCAACATTTATTCGTCGCTGTCAAAGTTAAAATGCCAGTGTCGAACGAATATTCAGTCACCATGGCAACAAAGGTAGCTACCCTCATTTTTCAGTAGTCAAGGGATGAAATCCAAAGTGAAATCTTTGAAAGAAAAGGGCAAAATTCCTTCACTATATTTCAGAAAAGTTCCAGCCCCATGGGTACAAAATCAGCTGACCAAAGACCATAGGACAAGGCGAGAACAAGTGTCTCATAATCTGTTTCAACGCTTTAATGGGGCAAGTGGGGCAAGCACTGGTATGGCCTGGTGGGGAACATGAGCTGTAGACCCTCACTGAATGTTTCCTTTACCACATAATTACCGGAGACGAAACCTGGGTTTATCACAGTAACCCAGAATAAAAAAAAAAGATTCAATGATTTGGAAACATCTATCATCACCTGCTGCGAAAAAGTTTAAACTGCAGCCTTCAGTCAAAAAGTAGATGGCCACTGTGTGTTTGGGATGCAAACAGCGTACCTTTGGTTGATTTCTTACTGCCTGAGAATACAACTAATGCCTCAAGGTACTGTGAAACAACAAGCAATCTGCGTCCGGCAGTACGGCGAAAGAGACCCGTTCGATTGAGCAAGGTAGTCGTGTTTTTTCACATGACTATGCACAAATCAGCTCATGATATTGCTTGACTACAAGATTGTCCACTATGAAAAATGTAAACAATAGCAGAATTAAATTAAATACATCAAAGTATAATGCGATAAACTGGCCTGCTTTAAGTGGTCACGATGAGAGGGGAAAATCCTTCTCTACATTATGCATGTATTTTTAATCTGTATTTTTTTTTTAGAATGGTTCAATATTATTTTTATATTTCAGAAGCCAAAGTTGAATCCGAATTTCTTGATAGGGCGGCACATCAATCATAATAATTATGAATCATATGCTGATACATTACGGCATTTTGGGGCGGGTGTTTTATCTGTCGACAAATCTAAACAATTGCATTACTTGTGTTGCTTAAAAGTCGTGATTAAGCTTAGATGTTTGGGGTTAATATTGGACAGTTTGGCCATGTCCAAAACTTTGTTGGCACTAGATACTGGTCAGCCCCATGCGTTTCTCAACCCATCCGACGCCACTGCCCATACGGCAAAGATCACTAGAGACTGGTTTAAACCGTACGGACAGGACATTCTCTAGCATCCCCTTCATAGTCCCGATTTGGCGGAAAACAATTTTATTCTGATCCCAGAAGTACATATATTAGCATGGCTGAAAAGCCTTGACGCATTTTTTTTCAAGGAGGGTATATTTGCTCTCCTCTCAAGTTGGACAAAATGCATCGATATTCATGGCGATTACATTGAAAAGTAGACCAAAGGTGTTGACAAGTTGTGTGAAAAATGTATTTAATTTTCCCAAATGCTTCCTGACTTATGGACTCACTTACCTTACTTCTGGGACAGCCCAAAATAATAACATAAGACTTTAATTGGTAATAGGCCAACCATAGATGGAAAAGCAACCTCTATAACCTAATTATAAAAAAAGGTTTTAATAACTTTTGGCCCAACCAAAGATAGAAAAGCTGTATGGATAATTTATTTTCCCTCTTTACGCATGCTTATCGTATAGATAATTTCATTCCCGCTCTATGCTTACTTATGATCTATCCTTTGGTCAAACAAACATAGCCTATTAACCCTAATCAAATAGGAAAACGTAAAAAATACAATACAACTTTATTCTTCTATTCAATTCGTATATATAACTGCCCGATTAATTTTGCATTTTGAACATAAACACTTTCGTGCACGCTCCGTCCTTTTCAAGACACCTCACATTGAGTCTGGGTGCTAGACAGTGCTCTAGACGGGTGAGTGAGCAGGCTGTCCAGAGTTCGAATCTTTGCTGATTCCCACGTTTGCGTATCAGATTTTTCAGAAATTAAAGTGAAGTAAAAAAAAAAAAATTAAATCTCCACCTCAAAATCTTAGTACCTAACAGTATAGCTAAAGAAAGTCACCAGATCTTTGCAACAGAGGGCGCGGTAGCCTTAGGGTACAATATCCGCTTCCAACACAGGAAGTCCGTGGTTCGAGCCCCGCTCTGGCGACTTCGACCTCTGCTGGTTGGATCGTTGTCAATATAATGTGAGCGGCTGAAACAGAGTAATGAAATCCTGCTTTGAGACTGTATGGCAGCACTTAAAAGTGTCAGAAGTTAGTCTTGGCTCTTTCTGTCCAAAATATAGCCTATGTAGTGCTGACGTTGGACGCATAGCAACGCGAACAAAACAAACAAAAAGATCTTTACAAAAAGTCCTTCCTGCGTCTCGCTAACACGACTGTCGGTTTGAACACAGCCTTTACCTTGCTGACCTTGACCTATCTTCTACGCAAACGTTGCGTTCATTTTCTTCCTCCACCCTCAGTTGGGAGCCGACGCTTGTTCCTTGTGTGGCGGGGCGCCTGCCTGGCAACGACTATACTGCTGCTGTTCTACACCTACAAGGAGGGCGGCTGGGCAGGGCTGAGCCCTTACGGCACTAGAACGGGCACTATCGTCTGCCTACACGTCTGGCTCGTCTGGCTGCTACTGCTGCAACTGCTGGTAGAGGTGCCCACCCTGGCCGTGCAGTACTCCGCCTACCCCACTTGTTACCTTGGTGCGTTTTATAATAATGATGATAATAATAATAATAATAATAATAATAATAATAATAATAATAATAA
>RQTK01000102.1:97431-123852 GCA_003991915.1 Elysia chlorotica | reverse complement strand
TCTATCTATCTATCTATCTATCTATCATTCTATTTATCCATCCATTTATCTATCTATCTTTTTATTCATTTTTGTTGGTCTTTTTGTGTTATTGTCATTGTTATGATTGTTGTTAGATAGATAGATAGATAGATAGATAGATAGATAGATAGATAGATAGATAGATAGAGAAAGAGGAAGAAGAAACAGAGAGAGAGAATCGAAGGTTATATACGGTACAGTGCACTCTACTTGTTTTGAACTCGGATAGAGTTATTTCCACTTGTATTTATCCTCACCTTTGATACCACTCTTCTTTCTCTTTATTATTTTCCAATGGGTTAAGTTGATAGTCGCGTATTTTGCTCTTTTATTCCCTAAGTGACATCAACTAATTAGTATATCAGCAGTTGGCTGTATATATCCGTCCACAGTTTATATGATTGTATTTAGTAGACGGGCCACAAGTACAACGTTGTAGTATGCTTACGTCTTTTCATAAGATTATGTGAATAAGAAGTCTTAAGACGAGGTGTAAGCTACCGCGACGTTGTACTTACGGCCCTCGTTGTAAATGCTCCACCCAGTCTTCAAGCTGCCTTTGGTGTGCAACTATGCACTTACCCTAGCCGTATGTAATATTTAAAAATTACACGTACATGTATGTATATTTGCAATATGTATGCAATATTATCAAAACACCATTATGTCCCCCCAACTTTCCTAATGATGTCATCAACCAAGGACACGTAACTAAGTTTCATGTAGATTGTCTGATCAGCCATGCTAGGGGACATGACATTTTTATATGGTGGGGGAGGGGCACAGGCGGTGGATTTTTGGCTCATTTGCATATCGAAATACAAAGACAAAGAAGGTTCGCAGGAGCTTCTTTTGATTAGTAGGCTATTGCTCTTAAGCCAAAATTAATTGGTCCACCTCTATACTACTAATTGACAATGGAAAAGCTAAAGTGGATTGTTCAATACAGTTTAAGAAATTAACACATACACTAGTTTTACTGACCACTAAGGGTCGTCTCCACCTGTTGGGAACGCCAGTGCTGAGTGATAGTGATTTACCTAAAAAAGGCCAGTGGTCTGCGCCCTACATCGAGACTACCTGGCCCTTACTTGTCCACTCCCCAGGCTTCAAGGCCCAAGACTTCGTGACGGGCTACCAGAACTCGCCGCCGTTCACATCTGCCGTGCCGCGACGCCGCTGGAGGACCAGGGGAACTCGGGATGATGGGCTGGACTTCTTATAGATCTAGCTGAGATGATGGGCTGGACTTCTTATAGATCTAGCTGAGATGATGGGCTGGACTTCTTATAGATCTAGCTGAGATGATGGGCTGGACTTCTTATAGATCTAGCTGAGATGATGGGCTGGACTTCTTATAGATCTAGCTGAGATGATGGGCTGGACTTCTTATAGATCTAGCTGAGATGATGGGCTGGACTTCTTATAGATCTAGCTGAGATGATGGGCTGGACTTCTTATAGATCTAGCTGAGATGATGGGCTGGACTTCTTATAGATCTAGCTGAGATGATGGGCTGGACTTCTTATAGATCTAGCTGAGATGATGGGCTGGACTTCTTATAGATCTAGCTGAGATGATGGGCTGGACTTCTTATAGATCTAGCTGAGATGATGGGCTGGACTTCTTATAGATCTAGCTGAGATGATGGGCTGGACTTCTTATAGATCTAGCTGAGATGATGGGCTGGACTTCTTATAGATCTAGCTGAGATGATGGGCTGGACTTCTTATAGATCTAGCTGAGATGATGGGCTGGACTTCTTATAGATCTAGCTGAGATGATGGGCTGGACTTCTTATAGATCTAGCTGATCCTTCAGTTCCAAGTTCTAGGCTGGGGAAGGGGCGGGGGTCAGGGACAGGTCTCAACATCCGTGCCGAGGTGTTGCTTGAGGACCGAGGGAACTTGGGATGATGGGCTGGACTTCTTCTAGCTGATCCTTCAGTTCCAAGTTCTAGGCACCAGAGGCTGGGGTGATGCTCCGGACTTCTTCTAGATGATCCCCCAGTTAAAGTTCTAGGCTGTGGTGGTGCGCTCAACTTAAAGTCTTGGGATGGAGGCAGAGTTTGTTTGTTGCTTGAAGTTCAACGCCAGCACTACATCGGCTATATTGTGGACTGATGTCTGATAATTTTACGTGCTGTCAGTCACACACGAGGCTGGGCGGGGAGACTTTGGTGTGTGTCTTACTGTTAGCTGGTAACACTCAATGATTAAAATGACACCGACCCAACCAGCAGAGGATCTAGCACAACATCGGACATATAAATTCTTCACCGATCTCGAGACTCGAATCGCAGACCTTCCGATATGGAGACCAACGCTCTACCACTTTTTTTTTTAGAGACAAAGAGTCCAGACTACTTTCCCATTGGAACAATATTTTCAAGAGAAAAAGGATGACGACAATTTCTTCCAGAGAAAAGAATGAAGACAATATTTTTTCAGAGAAAAAAAATAATGACAATACTCTTCCTCTTAATGAATCAACGAAATAAGAACTCATTTTTAATTTAAACTTATCTGAATCCTGCCTCAAGTATTTCAAATACGAGATGAGTAGAGTTGGTTTAACGTCCAACGTCAGAACTATGTAGGCTATATTGTGAACGGGCCCCAAGACTGACGTCTGACAATTTTATATGCTGCCACACACGAGAAAGGGCGGGGATACCTTGACTTCTGTTTTAGACGGGTACATATTTCAAGTCAGTCCATACTGTTGTGAAAGTATGTTGTCAAAATATTTCCATTTTTTCATGCTGAGGATTTTTACACATTTTTGAAATAAAACAATAATACAATTTGAAAGTAACATTTTCTTCTTCAAAACCTGGCTCCAATGTTAAAATATTGAAAACAAGTGTGTGATTGTAAAAACGTACAAATCATCTGCTCCATATGCACAGCTACACGCATAAACAAAATTTATTAAGTCACCAAGCTTTACGTTTATGTCCTATCTTTTTGTTTAATTTTCTAAAGCCCTGTGCTAGTATAATGGAACGTACATGCGTGTATTCAGCTTGTTGTAGGGTTTGGCTATACAGGGAATCTAATTCCATAAAAAGTTTTTCCACTTTGTTTTCTTGTTCAACAAATGTCATACTTTTATCTTTCTGCTTCTCTGCTTTGTGTTCTTAACATATTTAAAAGATCAGGAAGACTCAGATATAGAAAACCAACAGAGACAGGTACAGAAATTCATTTTTGTATAAGAGTTATTTATAATTATATCTAATTTAGAGTAGGCCCCAACATTGTACATGTAATATTAACATAGTGCTTGTCCCACAAAAACTCTTTCCTTATATATAAGTTATTAATATCTTAATTTGTATTTATATGAATCTCAGAGTAATCCTCTATATTGTTATGTTAACATAATGCATGTTCTACTCTACTTTTTCCTTATATAAAAGTTATTTTGTATCTATATTATACTTTTTTGAGAAGGCCCCCAGATTGTAATTTTTAAATTCCCCCCCCCCCCCCTAGTATGCTTGCTCTAGTCTTTTTCCTTATATAAAAACTCTGCATTTATATTAATTTTTTTGTATCTATATCGAGTAAGAGTACTAAGACCCTAGATTTTAATTTTCGCAGTGTGTGGTTCTAAAATTTTAATATACACCCTTTCCTTATGTACAAGTTTTTTATATTTATATTTGTATTTATAAATGGTCACAATCACCGTTAAAAATCGCCATTTTTAATGGTCCAATAAAGTGTATCTTATCTTATCTTGTTTAATTACTCAAATTGTCCCACCGTTGAGCATTAGTCATTCATCTACTAGATGACCTAACTACTGAACTATAACCAAGTAATGTTGATGGTTTCCAACCAAGTTACATAACTGTTGGTGAGGTGACATTCGCTATACAGTGTATTAAAACTATTATGATGTTAGGCATGAATCCTTGGGGAATCCCCTTTCCTCACATCATAACTGGTGGTCATTCCAGTCACCTACAGTTATTTCAAAATTAAGCCTTAAAGAGTAATTTACCCCTAATTTTTGTTGCCAGTTTGACCCATCAAAATACCCTATCAGTTACTGTTAGTCATCTGAACCAAATCATTTCATTAAATAATTATTTTAAAAGAATAATGAATTTGTACAGTTTATGGAAAAAGAAAAGCCCAACTTCTCTTAAAATGGCATAAAAGTCCAAGCACAGGACAAAAAAAAATCAAACCCACATTAAATTTGCTTAAAAAACAATAACAACAGCAACAACAACAACAACAACAACAACACAAACAAGAAACGCACATACCTCAAATTTGCACATTCAACCATCCAAAAAAAAAAATTCACACATGAATATGTAAGTCATTTATTTTAAAGTGTAAAAAACAACAAAAAAAGAAACAAACAAATAACAACTTTTTTTTTTGTCAAAGACAAAAATTAGAGCAACATTAATGACAATCAATGCAAAGAATGTCATGTTTACATGAAGAATATGTAATATGAATAGAAAATTACAAAGCTAGTTATGTGCTGGTCCATAAAATTAAAAATTGTATACATTTTTTTTAAAGTACCATTTTTTAAAGATTTGAATTGACATAAATGTTTATTGACCTGGCAAAATTAATATTAATAACAACAAAAAATTACTAAATTACCAATTTCATTCAATGCGCATATACTTCTGAATTAAACAAAAAATGCAGCTTTGAGTAGGAAGTTTAACCCTTCCTGTTTCAGAATATGTCATGGTAATTGGGGTTGCAGTTGGTCACTCTTTGTTTCTCAATCTATAAGTAAACCTAGCTTGAAGACTTTCAAATTTTCCTTTTTAACCAAGCATTGCATTTTTCAGTGCCACAACAAAGAGTCTAGAAATTCAGGGTTTCATCATTTGAGGATTATGTATCATGATTAAGATGGAGATTTCTCTACATTAAACTATAAATAGGCCTTGCTAGTAATGTACTGTGCATAGGCCTTGATAGTAACATACTATAAAAAGGCCTTGCTAGTAATGTACTATAAATAGGCCTTGCTAGTAATGAACTATAAATAGACCTTGCCAGTAATGAATTGGTGAAGCAACACTTGTTCCTTTGGTCATTCATGATATGAGACTACTGCCTGGAATTAAGAAGAAAGCGAAATGTGTCACAGGAAATCCTTAAACAAAAAAAACAAACACAACAAATGCCTTGAACTAGTTAAGAGTAAGTCTGAGAGTAATTCTGAGAGTAATTATTTGCCAAAAAACAACAACAAACAAAACAAAAAAAAAACAAGCAAAATATCACCCAGTGTTTAATACAGCATTTACAAAATACTTTTGGTGTTCAATCAGATTGAACATTTGTAAAGACTGTATTCTCCTCCGTCAACAGTCTTTTTCACTCTTCCTCTGTTTCAAATGTGCAACAATGTAACAATACAAGTTTACCTATAACCATGAACATTTTGTGCTGAGTTCAGAAACAAAATATTGAAGAAAGAAAATCACCAACCCCCCCCCCCCCTTTACCCGATGGATACATTACATTAAAATAATGTATTATTTCTTACAATACTAAATTCCACAAACACAAAAAAACAAAACAAAACCCAGCAACAAAAACATGGACACATTTTCATAACATCAGCATGCCAAATCGTATTTTCAGCATACATGTATAATTTGACATACATCATTAAAGATGTACATTTCGAATTCAATCAGTTGGGTAATTAAAAATATTAAATGATACTCATTTTTTTTTAGCTCCACAAATTAACATACACAAAGAATCATGGGGACAAGATAGATTGGCCTACACAAAGTATAATTTTCTAAAACGATGGGAAGTCACTCTCCCTAAGTAAAGGATATAAGTCAGAGCATAGAACAATATTAAAGTAGGAGCATAGAACAATATTAAAGAAATAAAAATAAATCAACACTCCAAAAAGCACCCCCCTCCCCTCCGCCCAATTAAAAAAAAAAAAAAAAAAAAAAAAAGAAAAAAACTATTCCGTCCCCACATAATGAGGCAAAGTGCAGGTAAAAGCCCAGGAATAAAACAAAGATAGAAAAAAATGTATGTGCTGGATTGTGTGTCATCGGTCCCGTCTTTGTGAGCACTGAAGAGGTTCAATCTTTATCATCATGTCTCTCTCTCTCCTTCCAGTGGTCTAAAGTCACAAGCTTACAAGTGAAGTAGAAATGCTGGCGAGTTCCATTCTTCCCGAGTGGCAAAGGGAAGGGTTTCTAGTTGTTTCTGTCAGTCTCGGCAGCTGTGACTCCCACAGTCTGGCAATGAATTACACACACACACTCACAGTCCGTAACTCAGAAGCAAAAAAAAAAAAACGGGGAAAGTGGTGATCGAGAAATTGCAGTTTGAAAATAAAAGGGAAATGAAAATAAAATAGCTCCCACGCAGGGTTTAAAAAAAAATAAAAAATTCATCTTCTAAGCTTGATTTTGAGATGTCAGATCTAATACAGATCTATGTTTTATTCATAACCACAAAAGTAGTAAAAAAAACCCCCAACAAAATACAAAAAAAAACAAAACAACAGATTTTCTCAAGCAGAATGAAAAGCTCAATAAAAAGGTTGCTATATCATGGAACAATATGATAAGTTTGTATAGGGATGTGAAAAAATAAGAATGTACATGTTAGGTAAGAGAGACTACAGCAGTGACATGTAGTGCAGTTTAAAACCAAAAAAGCAAAGCTAATACCAACAAAACCAGTGAGAAATGTAGCAAGAGTTCACTGTGACTTGTATTTTCTCAATAGTCTTATCTATGGTTTTTCTAGTGAGAGTATCTCTAGCACTATATGGACTGCAGATCTTATCAAATATAAAGGAATGAAAATACAATAAATTTCTAGCTAAAAGAAAATACCTAAGTGACTACTCAGCTACGAAAATGTTTGTAGTGAGGTGGTGTGCCTACACACTTTACTACAAGAAAACTCATAGGCCGATGGAATTAAGTTATGCACAAGAAATACTTTAGAAAGGACAGAGTAACAAACACAGCAAAGTAAAGCTCAGACCTATTAACCAAAAGAAATGCAAAACAAAAGGTGACCAATGCAAGTACCATTTGAGAATATGAAAAAATGCCCAGAACTATAATGTAAATAAAAAAAAACAACAATAAAAAACACATTCTATTCAGAAAGCTCACCCAAACACAAACATTTAGCAGAGAGACTCGGCGAATTTAACAGAAAGATACTCCTCACCATTGGTCAAGCCAGAATCGGCTCACTATTTCAAAAATTTTCATGATATAATAACTGAGAACAAAATCTACTCCGAGAAGAGCTTTATGTAGAACCAACCGTCTTGATTTCAAGAACACCAGTCCCAAACTCAGGTTTTGAGAGAGCGATAGCGGCCGCGTCCCAGACCCACCTTGAACAGGAGACCAAACATGGCGCCCATCACCACGAATGGGAAGAAGGACATGATGCCCTTCCTCTTGATCTTTTCCTTCATGATCCAGCCCAACCAGCCCAGCTTGGCCTCGGTGTACGGTGGGTAGCGGAGGCTGAAACAAGAAACACAGTTCAGTTTTGTAAAGGCTATTGTGAGAAAAAAAAAGAATACATAGACTCAAATACACAGGAAAATATGTCAAACTTATGTAAGTTAAAAGGCCCTTTTTCTGTTATCTCAAGCAATTCCTTCGGCTTCTGGCAGAGGTCCTGAACATTGGGTATCTTAAAGTAGTTCTAATAAACCTTGAGTTTACTAAAATGATCAAGTTCTCTTCTTGCCTCATTGCTGACTCCATGCCAAGTGACTTCTCCAGCACAGCTTTGGAGTGGCTGAACGCGTTGAACGTATGCTTGCCGTGGTAGGCTCCCATGCCACTGTTGCCGACTCCACCAAAAGGAAGGGAACACACTGAAAATAGACCACAGCGTTTTATGTAAATGTTTGTTTTGTTCTTAAAGTTCAATGTCAGCACTAGTATAAAGGCTATATTTGATGAAACCCCAAGACTGATGTTATGAAAATTTAAAATGCTGCCACAAACGAGACAGGGCGGAGAGATCTTCACTCATGTCTCAGCTGGTCAAATTAAACTGCCGCAGACCCAACCAGTAGGGGACAAAATTAGACAAATAAAATTTTCCCAGACCGTGGGATTCAAACCGCTGACCTTCCGATCTGTAAATCTTTTGAGCCAGTTCAGCCCCTATTCATGTTAAAAACAGCCAAACAAAATTAAAAGGCTGGTAAGCGTGGCCCACCATGAAACTTAGTAATTTGTGTATATCTATAATTGTATGTATATGTCATTAAGTCTTTATATAAATCTAGAGACTTGATGACATATTTCTTATCAAATGTTGTCTCCAGCTCTGGAATAAAAACAAGATAAAGAAAATATTACAAACATGGCCATAAGCATTAGATCTCAATTTGTTGAAAGTTCTCATCCTGTACTCCAACTGTTTAAATGACAAAGTCACTCATGTTAATTTTGACATGGTCACCTTGACTGTTTTGGTACAGTATTAAATTTTAACTGTCAAGAGACTTTAGATCCAATAAGGCACCTTTTCAGTACAATCAGGAGTTACTAAACTAGTCTGTAGATCTGTTATTATTTGATGTAACACCTAAAATATACATGTTCTTAAAATTCTGTTTCTAAATGATATACTATGTACTACTGAAAATGAACTGGTTTCAGACACTAAAGAGACATAAATGAGTCAGATAAAAGAACTAAATATTTTTGTCCATCTCTTTTTTTTTCTTTTTTCCCCCGCTACATTCATTGGAATTGAGAGATTAGACGGGGAGTAACAGCCAATTAAAATTGGACCCATGCACTAGTAATGCAGTTAATTTTTACGCCAGATCTGACAACAGTAAAAAAAAGTTTAAAAAATACTGTATAATGACATAGGAATAGGATCATAGAGAGTGAAAAACCAAACCTTTACCAATAATATGTTGCATAAAAATTTCCTGAAAAGAAGCCTATTACAGGCAGGTGGACTTAATGAAAAGAAATCACTTACATCCCCCATGGACAACGGTATCGTTGGCGAGAAACGCTCCACTGCTTGTCTTTTGTCTGATGTCTTCTCTCACAGTCTTGTTGGTGGTGAAAACGTACAGAGCAAGTGGCTTCTCTCTAATATAATCACCAAAAGCAAAATATTTTTTCTTTATAGCTTTAAATTGACTTCCTCAAAAATTTAAAAACAAGTTTAAAAGCAAAAAAGTGTTTACATTACACTAAAATTGCATTGCCAGTAAAAGAATTTTGAACAATTAAACATAGCACCCAAAGTTAATAGATAGGTCATAGTCATTCACAGGGTCTTTATCTATCCAAATATTGCTCTCAAAATGACCATCTCCATGTAACTTTGAGATGTGGTTTTCACAGAATCAAGCAAAGAACTGGATGCTTACAGGCTTATAAGTATTGAGTAAAATAAGCACTCTTCTAGTTTAAGACCATTTCAACAATGACAACCGCAAAACAGAAAGTTTCTGGCTGCACTTTTGTGTGTTTGGCATGTCAAACTTGTTGCCTGCGGTTGCTTTGAAAGGACAGCCAGAATACATGTTTATTGTTTCATGTATTAATTCTGAATTATATTTGTATTCTTGACTAAATTTACATGAAGTTGGATGCAAAACAATTGAGCATTTTTTCTTATGAACAAAAAAACCAACCTGGAGTTGATAATCTCAATGGCTTCATTGTGATCCTTCACTGTTACAATCGGCAATATTGGTCCAAAAATCTGGCAGGGTGATATTACTTTTTTATTTCTTTCATACATTCAGATTTCAAAACAAGAAAAAAAAATAGTAACGTTTTTAAGGATGACAAACTTCTATACTGTAGCAAAGAAACATTTGAGTACATACAAAAAAAGAAAACAGGAACAGAAAGAAAAAAAAAAAATTATGTATTTTTTTCTGTCATGCCAATGATCAAAATTGCAGGATCCAAACTCATTTTTTCATGGATATGAGTAAATAGTTAGCTAACCTACCAATATCTCGCATCAAAACATTTCAAATTGAATTGTCAGAAATGTAATAGAGTTGAAACTGCCAAAAGATGAATCAAAGACCAGTGAGAGGCCTACCTCTTCCTGCATGATCTTGTCTGACAACTGGACGTCTGTGATCACTGTCGGAGCAATGAAACGTTCCGTCTCATCACTTTCTCCACCAATCACAGGCTTCGTTCCTTCCAGAAGCTTCTGAAGTCGTCTGCAGAGAATTGTAGTGATACTTGGCTTATAGTAAAAGTGCTTTGAACAAGTTCAAAATATGTATGGTACAAGAGTTTTTAAAATTTTTTATGGCAGTTCTGTCCTAGTGCAGCTAACTCTTTAAATATCACACACTCAAACAAGAATATTTAAATGAGCTGGTTGTGTTTATCAGTGATAAGAAACGACTTGTAATGCTATGAAACATTTCTAATAATTCATACTACTAGCACAATACAGAAAAAGTCTATTGTGGTGGTTTAATGACAGTCTTTTTCAGTGGCAAAGTCATTCAGTGCTGACGCATCTACAAGCTCTGATCTCAGTGAGCTCAATCATTTCCTGATCATTTCCACTTTCAGGCTACCAGGTACTTTCCCTTCAAGCCTAACGAGTACTTATAACCAAGCACTACCTAAAATTTCATGTCTGAAACAGCTTTTAGTTTTATCAAAGGCAAATAGGCTGAGGGAATGCTTAAAAACATAGTCTGAAGGACTCATTTTGAAAGATAATCTTCTCCTCAAATAAAAAGGTTAATCTATTCTACATTCATAACAGCTATTACTATTTCTTTGTTCGTATGATCTATAACTTACAATGGTTTAATGAAATGAAATGATCCAATTGTATCTTGATTACTCCAAGCTTGCAACAGGTATGAGCCACTTTCGCTGACGTTGCTGTGAATGCTTAACAACAGGTCACTTTCACACTTAGTGCACTGTTTTACGACTGTTCAACTTACCCAAAGTGCCTGGAGTTTACAATTCTGCCATAGCTGTCAGACGATTTTGTATCTTTTGTAAAAAAATCATCTATAGCATTTTTCAGACAGGATACAAGCTCCCCCTTAAAAGAAAGAAAAAATCGCCTTTATTGGTGACATTGATTCCTAAAGGAAAAGGTGTAGATAGAGACAAAATTAACAGATCTCAATGTGTTAAAACCCTGTTATATTATCAATAAGACTAGCAGCATTTATTTAAATTTTTGTTATCAACTGATTGCCATAAAGTGATTCTTTCCCCCTAGAACAAGTAAAAAACCCATTTTCATTGTTTCAAACAAATAAACCTAATAAAATAATTCCATTAAACACAGATGTAATGAAACTGCAATATGTTTCATCTGTTTAAATTGTACAATATCAGGTTAAAAATCTTGAAAATTTTAACCCTGAAATTATAGGTATCTTTCATTTTTTTGCACAATTAAAAATCTCTATCTTTTTTTTTAAAGGTGAAGATTTCAGCACTACACCCACCTTAGACATTAGTTTTTCTCCCATGCAATCTTCATAAATAAGGCACTATATAGCCCACAGTAATACTCAAATAAAAAACAAACTTAAACCTTCAGTCATTGATTAAAAAAAAAGGTGGCAATTTTTATATACACAATGTTCTTAAACCAGTGGCTAAAAGTAGAAGTTAGTTTATAGAAGACCCTCATGTATAGTGCATATTTATAAATTCTAGATCTGATAGCACAAAATAGTCTGGGAGGCGCATGGCCAATTTATACATATTCAAATTAACTGTCACTGTACAGATATGAGATGAAATCCGATTAACCTGCGAACCAAACTAGATGGGTTACACACAAAAAAAAAGAAGTAAAAACTTAAGGTTGTTTTTGGGGTAGCAATCACAGTATATCTCACTATTTAGGTGTAAAGAATGAGTAGCTACAAACAAAAATTAGGGAAAAGTGAAAGGGAATTCAATGAACTAGAATTGATAATCACTTTGTCATTCTGCCTAAAAAAAGAGAAGTAAATGACATTTTAAAAAGAAGAGATAGAGAAGATGGATCTTCACCCCCTGTCTTTCTGTTTTCTTTCCTCTTGGATATCCCTGAATGCTACAACCAACATAACAGGGCTTTGATTTTACTATGTGAACCAATGGATATCTTAGGTATATAATTATGTTATAAAAAATGAGACGTACCTGAATCTCTTTAGGACACATGACATAATCCGGGGCCACACATGTCTGCCCTGCGTTGATAAACTTGCCCCAGCTGACCCGCCGAGCTACCACGTTGAGGTCTATGTTTCTGTCTATGTACACAGGACTGGAAATAGGGATCAAAATGTAAAAACGAATATTTTGAAAAAAAAACCAACCCCAAAATAACATCACTGTTGTGATGTTCTTTTGCGACTATTAGTACCGTCATATTGATAATGTTATATTTTGGTTTGTATATACGGTAAAACTTGGTAATAACGAGTTTTCTTGTTTTTCTTAATATCTATCTTTGAGTTCCTGTTTTTCCCAAAATAAGACTCAAAGATAATTTTTTATTGAAAGAGGAAAATCGTACCATCATCTTTTAAGCACGGTTTTTCAAGTGAGAAAAGCAGCTTCCTGTCATCAAGTCAGGAACGGGCTGTCTCGAATAAAGTTTCGCCCAAATCTAGGTAACTCTGCCATCAATAAAAACCTATTAAATATTTTTTGCTTTCAATCTAACACCCTACCAACCGCACTGCAAGCTCTGTCCACAAACTGACCTCTTCCCTCCCAGCTCCAGAATGACCGGCGTGAGAAACTTGCTGGCGGCCTCCATCACAATCTTGGCCACCATGCTGTTGCCGGTGTAAAGGATGATGTCAAACCTCTCCTTCAGCAAGGCAGTCGTTTCAGGCACTCCCCCCAGCACCACTTTGATACAATCCTAGGGTGGGTGGGGAAAAAGACATATAACCAGGCACTGCCCCTAGCATCACTTTGATACAATCCTAGGGTGGGGACAAAATCTCGGAACACTGTTCTTCTAGCAGGTTACTTCCTAACTGTAAACTGCCTTCCTCAATTTTTTTTACTGAACCTTTTTGCTGAATCACAAAACACAACCCCTTGATGGACTTTGACGTTTGTCTGACCTGCTGATTTTTAAAAATCTACTTAACACAGAACTTTACAGAACAATTAGCATCATTGTGTAAACTTGTTGAGCAAGATTGAAAAAATATAAACAAGAAATTTTACAAACATGATTTCCAAAGTCATTCAACATTTAAAGAGAGTAAAATTTATATTTAAAAAATGTTGACATTCTTTCCTGGTGTTACAAACGCAAGCAATACTAGCATAAAAATTCAATGTAATTAAAATACTTAGGTTTTTGGAATTTTGATAACGAAAACGTGTATAAAAAAAGAAATTTTCTTCCTCCCAAATACTTAATTATACTGAAATTGTATATACCCATGACAAGTATAAACAATAAGCAATGAATAATATCTTAGTTCTAAACTCATACTTACATTCTTATAATATCAATACAATAGGCTCAAATTTGGCACCATTTCACTAGTATGACCAACAGAGAACACTTAGTTTACTCGCCCCCAGTGGTACCACATTACTATAACTAACAGAGAACACTTAGTACACGTGCCCCCAATGGTACCACATCACTATGACCAACAGAGAACACAAGTATACCCGCCTCCAATGGTAACAAAACACTATGACCAACGTAGAACACTTAGGCCCCCAATGGTAACACATCACTATGACCAACAGAGAACACTTACTATACACGCCCCAATGGACCACATCACTATAACTAACAGTCTAATTTCAATGATACAAAAATTCTTTCTGTTTTACTTTAAACCGTGCACTATTTATATTCTGTGCCCTTAAGTCTATTTAAGCATTTACATGTAAAAACTGCCCATGGTCTTGAGATAGGGAGTTCATCAAATCCACTCACACGATGTGGTAAATAACCCCATTATAGAATCACGTGAATAGTATGTCTTATCACTTCACACAGCCCACGCCAGTGACATGTAGGTACAATTTTTTTTCCTCTTGAGCAAATGTGAAACTCAAACTAGACTAAACTTAGTGTGGACCTGCTCTGGCTGCCTGAGCTCCCCCCCTACCTGCAGCGATGGCGCCAATCATCGGCAGCAGGATCAGCTGGATGGGATAGTTCCAGGCCCCGATGATCAGAGACACGCCCAGGGGTTCCTTCTGGATGCAGGCATTGTCCATCATGAACATCATGCCCTTGGCCACCTGGGGAAACAAGACAATAAAGTACATCAGTCTCTTGCCCGCGTGGGGAAACAAGAAAACAAAGTACATCAAGTTGGCACCTTTTAAAGTCAACTCTTACTTGAAATTAATACTGAATCGAAAGCAACTATTCCTTAAAGCCAACTCTTACTTCAATTCGACTATGAATCGAAACCAACTATTCCTTAAAGCCAACTCTTATGAAAAGTCAAATCTTCCTTTTGAAGACATCTCTTGCTAAAAGTCAACTCTTCCTTAATGTCAACACCATAATTATGCCAATGTGTAACAAAACACTATGACTAACGTAGAACACTTAGGCCCCCAATGGTAGCACATAACTATGACCAACAGAGAAAACTTACTATACACGCGCCAATGGTACCACATCACTGTGACCAACAAAGAACACTTAGTATGGTACCACATAACTATGATCAACAGAGAACACTTAGTATGGTAAGACATCACTATGACCAACAGAGAACACTTGTTGCTTCACTATGGCCATAAATCTGAGCACTAGAGAACGATATCCATACCATCCCAAAGCTAAGACTGATAAAGACCTGACGATTTTCCACCATGGTGTTTGGCAGACGCACACATCCCTCTCACTCTAGGCACTCACATTATCCAGATACTTGGGGATGTACTCGTGCAAAAACTCTGCGGTCTTAGGGGACATCTCGGATGGCTTCAAGATACAGCAGTTGCCTGTGAGGTGTCAGGACCGGGCGAAGGAAAAAAGGAGAGTGGTTAGATTTAGAAGGGCAGGGAGTTGTAGAAGTTGTGGTTGAGTTGGTTTAAAGTCCAAAATCAGCACTATAAAGGCTATCTTGAGAAGGGCAGGGAGAAAGTATATCCGATAGGACATAAACAGTAGGAGGCTAACAACTTTCAATGTGATATTTCATTATTGCTTATCTGTCAAACGTTGAATATGTAGCAAGTGAGCGAGCGAGTTGTGAATGGTTGTATGTTTTCTTATGTGTTGCATGTTTGCTTCTTTTTTATGCATTGCAAAGCGCTTCGAGCCATGTTCTTGGAAGAAGCGCTATATAAATGATCTTCATTATTATTATTATTATTATTATTATTATTATTATAAACCAGCATATTTATGAGCTAATGATATCAAAGCAATTTGCGCTGCTACCATGACTGAAAATGCAAAATTGTACATGTACTATGCATATCGATTACATATGTGGTACATTGACACTTACAACAGGAAAAAGAAGATTGGGCTTATATTGCTATTCTACATTGATGCACTACTTGGAACCATCACTGACAGAATTCCATTTTGAGACCTATTTGAACAAAAATAAGCTAACTTCTTGTTCATTTCATTTGTGCTGGTTTCAATCATTGTTGGTTGGCCTTCAATTAACTTTTCCCCCCTATTTCTAATTTCAATGATACAAAAATTCTTTCTTTTTTACTTTGAACTGTGCACTATTTATATTCTGTGCCCTTAAGTTTATTTAAGCATTTACATGTAAAAAACCATTGTTGGTTGGCCTTCAATTAACTTTTCCCCCCTATTTCTAATTTCAATGATACAAAAATTCTTTCTGTTTTACTTTAAACCGTGCACTATTTATATTCTGTGCCCTTAAGTCTATTTAAGCATTTACATGTAAAAACTGCCCATGGTCTTGAGATAGGGAGTTCATCAAATCCACTCACACGATGTGGTAAATAACCCCATTATAGAATCACGTGAATAGTATGTCTTATCACTTCACACAGCCCACGCCAGTGACATGTAGGTACAATTTTTTTTCCTCTTGAGCAAATGTGAAACTCAAACTAGACTAAACTTAGTGTGGACCTGCTCTGGCTGCCTGAGCTCCCCCCCTACCTGCAGCGATGGCGCCAATCATCGGCAGCAGGATCAGCTGGATGGGATAGTTCCAGGCCCCGATGATCAAAGACACGCCCAGGGGTTCCTTCTGGATGCAGGCGTTGTCCATCATGAACATCATGCTCTTAGCCACCTGGGGAAACACGAAAATAAGGTACATCAATTTGGTATTTCTAAAGCCAACCCTCACTTCAATTAAACCCTGAATCGAAATCAACTATTCCTTACAGCCAACTCTTACTTCAATTCAACCATGAATCGAAACCAACTATTCCTTAAAGCCAACTCTTATGAAAAGTCAAATCTTCCTTTTGAAGACATCTCTTGCTAAAAGTCAACTCTTCCTTAATGTCAACACCATAATTATGCCAATGTGAAGACCAGGGCGCAAACCACTCTATCACCGGCTTGCACATAGACGTAGAGATGGCATAGGACGGGGGTCAAGGAGTTAGTTGAGTTGGTGTAGCGGGCTATATTGTGGACGGACACCAAGTCTGACGTCTGACAATTTTATGTGCTGCCACAGATGAAACAGGGCTGGGATACCATGACTTCTGTCTCAGCTAGTCACAAACTGACACCGACCCAACCAGTAGGGAGCGAAATTGTTGAGACGCCCTGTCATTAATCTTATCAAAATTATTTTATCTTGATTTCTATTGAGTATTAAGTCACTACATGTGCTCTTTACCCTACAGTAAGTGTTTCACGAGGATGATTTTGCGTATGTGGGTCGGGAGAATTACTATTATAAGGCGATTGCTTCCTTCTTTAAGCCTTAATAAAAACTCAGTTTGAAGATTAGTCAAACCGCCTTCAGAATCAGAGTGAGTACGCGTCAAGCTAGCTGCCCGTATCAGTAGCATGGCGAGTTCTTTTTGTGAAACGTCTCGCTAAATCTAGAGAGATCTCTATAGAGGGAGGGAGAAAATTCTCTCGCTCTCTCCGGGTTTAACGTCTCCAAGGTTCCCCTGGGGGATCCTATACGGCGACAGCTAAATCTAGAGTCGCTGGTGTAAGTCTCATAAATGCCGCATCTGTTTTTAACTGTGTGGCTGTTGATGTAACATATTGGTTTGCCTGACTACAGGTAGCTTACATAAGCATAACTGGGACCTCTATATATAAATATGTATGTACTTGCGATAATACGCCCGTAGCGGAGACTAAGATGCAAAGGTATGTACCGGCGTTCAAACAAAGACAAACTTGTGCACAGAGATATCCTAGAGGGGGAGGGGGCGATGGTCCTGAGGTAAAACATCGGCTTCTGACGCAAAAGGTCCGTTGTTGTAACCCTGGCGACTTCGATCCCTACTGGTTGTGTCGGTGTCAGTTTAATGTGACAGGTTGAGACAGGAGTCATGGTATCCCCGCCCTGTCTCGTGTGTGGCAGCACAAAAATTTGTCAGCCTAATAATAGTGCTCATGTTGGACGTTAAACCAACTCAACAACAATCAACATAGGCTTACGGAGCTAATGAGCGGTCAAAATAACCCTAAGCCTAAGAGCTAAGGAACGTGATTATTATGTCATCAGATATCATGGCGCATGTCGCAGTTGCTGTATCACCCTACACAACCCAGGCAAACTTTCAGGCCAGGCCGCCGCTGGGCTCAGGTGCTTGACCCCTTCTCTCTGAACACAGACTTTGGACTCATGGACGGCTGCAGTGTTGAAACTGTATCCGACAACACTCTTTTGAATTTAACTGATTGGCATAAAAAAAAAAAAAGTTTGATCCAGCCTTTGAATTAACAAAGAGACCCTCTCCATCAAATGGAAATATTTAACTTCGCGTGCGTATTGTTTTCATCTGGTAAAAAACAAGAAAGTGAGAAAAAAAGCTGATACTGTTCAATGTTGGCGACCCACATAATTATTTTGCCCACACAACATTAGAGGACCCCTAAGCATTCTTGATCATCTAAGTGCGGATTGATAACACTTAGATTTAACAGCTAGATTTATCTAACTGTGGCATTGAGTTTGGGGTGATAGTGAGCTATGCACAAGATAAATAAATTGAAGATAATCTGCGGGTGATTAATACATGTACCAGACTCTGCCTGAAGGAAAACACAAATCAAAATTAACAGATGCACACAAATTCGTCACGTTTGCATGATATATGAAATAGATTAATGGATATGGAGAGAAGATGGTTGGTTGGTTGGTTTGGTTTTAAAGTCAAACAGCAGCACTATATAGGCTATATTGTGGACGGCCCCCAAGACGGGAAGGGGGCATTTGGAGCGAAAACAATTGTTATAAAAGAGAAAAACTTGTAGGCAGGTGTGCCACATTAAATTTTATGTTCAACACAGACTAAGTTATACAACGCCCATATCCACCACCACAACCACCCGCTAAATGGAACTGAAGGGCGGCTACGCTCTGATGTTCGTCAACTGCCCCGGCACAATCAAACAGAGACATGATCAGGTGTGGTGCAGTTTTACCAGAGACTGTGAAACAGCGAGCGGTTTCACGGCCAGCATTTTGCGTATCTCGAGATAATCAAGGCGGTTGCCTCCTTAGTTAAAAAAAAAAAAGAAGTAAAAACGCTGTTCAACCGCCTCAATTTCAATAAAGAAATAGCATGAACACACCTCACGCTATTTTCTCGTATGAAAACCACTGTAAATTCTTTTAGTGAAATTCTGACTAAATCTATATAGTCTCTGTTTTTACTGTTACAAAGCAGTGGATTATACAACATATGCTCATACCTTTATAAGACCCCCCCCACCCTCACCCCTAACACACACACAAACAAACAAACGATTCAGCTGCATATCACACAACCATGCTAAAACGTTATAAACCTTATATATGTAACTTTTATTGAAATAGGGACAATTCAAAAATATTAAATATTACTGGTAGCTCTAAAACTTCGCAAAATTAATGCTCATTAGATTTTTTCATCGTTTTTTTGTTGTTGTTGTGTGTGTACATTGTGCCGTTTCGAACAGATGGGCTTAGAATTGATCAAGACATTCTTTAAACTAAAAAAGCTACATAAAACGATAGATAGCTGTAAAAAAACAAAGTCTAATAAACGTGTAAAACGAAAGAGGTATTTATTGAACCGTGAGACAATCATGACCTATCGATGCAACTGTTGATGTAACACGTTGGTCTAACTGCATGTATAATATGGAAAAGATACTTGTACTTCGGTACTGAGAAAGATGATGAGAAGAGGATGATAAAGATAGATCTAAAGATGGATTATATATAGATAGATAGATAGATAGATAGATAGATAGATAGATAGATAGATAGATAGATAGAGATAGAGAGAGAGAGAGAAAAGAGAGAAGAGAGAGAGAGAAAGGAGAGAGAGAGAGAGAGAGAGAGAGAGAGAGAGAGAGAGAGAGAAAGAGAGAGAGATAACTATTATTATGCACATGTAGCAAGTCCAACAATAGTGCCACTTGTGTGTTATCTATCTTTATCATCCTCTTATCATAATCTTTCTCAGAATCAAAGTACAAGTATCTTTTCCACATTTACTATTACACAGCAGTTAGACAACGTGTTACATCAACAGTTGCATCGATAGGTCATGATTGTCTCACGGTTCAAGCTCATACCTCTTTCGTTTCACATGTCTTTGTTGTTTTTTTTTTATCTTTTTCTATCTATGTTTTATGAGTTTTTTTTATTTAAAGAATTCGATCATTTCCAAGCATCTGTTCGAACGGTACAATGTACAAAACTGGTGAAAAAAAATGAGCATTCATTTTGTGAAGTTTCAGAGCTACCAGCAATATTGAATATTTTTGATTGTCCTATTTCAATAAAAATTTGCATTTATAAAGTTTTAGCATGTTTGTGGTTGGGGTGGGGGTGGAAGTCTTATGAAGGCATGAGCATATGTTGTGTAATCCACAACTTTGTAATAGTAAATGTTGTGTAATCCACAACTTTGTAATAGTAAATGTTGTGTAATCCACAACTTTGTAACAGTAAAAACAGAGACCATAGATTTAATCAGAGGTTTCACTAAAAGAATTCACAGTGGTTTTCATATGGAAAGCTAGCGTGACCTGTGTTCACGGTATTTCATAATTGTTTTTTTTTTACTCACTTATATTTTACCACTGAGCTCGCTGTCAGTTGATTTAACATAATTAATTTGACCACGTTGTTACATAATGTATTTACCACTGTGTTCGCTGCCAGTTAAAGTAACATAATTGCATGTCTAACCACTGTGCTCGCTGAGAGTAACATAATTCATTTAACCACTGAGCTCGCTGGAGTATCATAATAATTGCATGCCACCCTGTAACCATGTCGCAGTGTGTTACAATATTGCCACCTGTGTGTTATTGCGTTGAGCTGTGTGGAGCAAAGTCGCGACATGTCAATGTGATCATTGCTGTGATCGCGATTACACCGAGTAGAATCATCGCTTGAAGCAAATTTCGCCTGGTATGGTGTAATTCAAATTCGAATTCAAATTTATTCAGTCAATGTGTGTTACATCGAAAATATATAATGTTGAATGTGACATCTTCAAAAGAAATTACATTACAATAATAGTGAGACACCGCAATGAATATTAATAGAATTATACACAGACTACGCTTTAAAACTAGTTACATTATCTTTACGAGTAATCACCAGTGCTTTTAATCTTATACAGCATAAGAAAGAATGTTTATAAATGCTAACATATAAACGAACACTATTGTATAAATGTACATTGTGAAAATAGCATTAAGTTATACAGCTTTTTAATGTTGTTGTTGTTGTTGTTGTTGATGATGTTGTTGTTGTTGTTGTTGAGACGCCCTGTCATTAATCTTATCAAAATTATTTTATCTTGATTTCTATTGAGTATTAAGTCACTACATGTGCTCTTTACCCTACAGTAAGTGTTTCACGAGGATGATTTTGCGTATGTGGGTCGGGAGAATTACTATTATAAGGCGATTGCTTCCTTCTTTAAGCCTTAATAAAAACTCAGTTTGAAGATTAGTCAAACCGCCTTCAGAATCAGAGTGAGTACGTTCCAGGCCCCGATGATCAAAGACACGCCCAGGGGTTCCTTCTGGATGCAGGCGTTGTCCATCATGAACATCATGCTCTTGGCCACCTGGGGACAAACATAAAGTACATTCTGCATAGGAAAGAACAAAGTATATCATCTCTTGGCCACCTTGGGAAACAAAGACAATAAAGTACATAATTGCTAACCACTCTTACTTCAATTCAACCCTGAATCGAAACCAACTATTCCTTACAGCCAACTCTTACTTCAATTCAACCATGAATCGAAACCAACTATTCCTCAAAGCCAACTCTTAAGAAAAGTCAAATCTTCCTTTTGAAGACATCTCTTACTAAAAGTCAACTCTTGCTTAAAGTCAACTCTGAATGATTATAGTCGACTTATACTTAAAGTCAACTCTGAGTTAATGCCAACTCTTGCTCTCTAAAGTCAACTCTTGCTTAAAAAGTCAACACCATAACTATGCCAATGTGAAGACCAGGGCGCGAACCACTCTATCACCGGCTTGCACATAGACGTAGATATGGCACAGAACGGGGGTCAAGGAGTTAGTTGAGTTGGTTTAGCGGACTATATTGTGGACGGACACCAAGTCTGACGTCTGACAATTTTATGTGCTGCCACAGATGAAACAGGGCTGGGATACCATGACTTCTGTCTCAGCTAGTCACAAACTGACACCGACCCAACCAGTAGGGAGCGAAATAGCCAAGGCTCGAACCACAGGCCTTTTGCGTCGGAAGCCGATGTGTTCTACCCCAGGGTCAAGGAAGTGTATAGTAGTATATATATATAGATAGATAGATAGATAGATAGATAGATAGATAGATAGATAGATAGAGACAGAGAGAGGGCGAAAAATAGAGAGACAGAGAGGTGAGAGATTTACACAGGGAGGAAAGTTATTGGGGTTATGAGGGAGATAACTAGTTTGGAGGAATACAGGGGAAGATATGAGACAACAACAACAACAACAACAACAACAACAACAACAACAACAACAACAACAACAAAAACACAAAAAACGACAAAAATACAACAATACAAAAAAATAATAACGGGAAAAAACAGTAACAACAGCAGAAAACACGGAGAAACATGAATGAAAGAAAATGCTTCTGGGGACGGGGTCACTCGCCTGACAGAGAGAGTTAGAAAGACAGGCTTACAGACAGAGAGGAAGAAAAACAGGCCGCATAGACAGAGTAGNGCTAGNNATCTATCTTTATCATCCTCTTATCATAATCTTTCTCAGAATCAAAGTACAAGTATCTTTTCCACATTTACTATTACACACGCAGTTAGAACGTGTTACATCAACAATTATATTGACGGGTCGCGAAGCTCATACCTCTTTCGTTTCACATGTCCTTTGTTTTTTTTTTTTTATCTTTTTTTTTCTATCTATAGTTTTATGCAGTTTTTTTTATTTAAATAAAATATCTAGATCATTTCCAAGGGCATCTGTTCGAGACGATACAATGTACAAAACTGGTGGAAAAAAAATGATCAACATTAATTTTGTGAAGTTTAAGAGATACCAGCAATATTGAATATTTTTGCATTGTGCCTATTTCAATAAAAATCTGCATTTATAAGGTTTTAGCATGTTTGGGTAATATACAGCTGAATCGTTTGGTTTTGTGTGTGGTTAAAGTTTGGGTGGGAGAGGGGAGGGGAGGGGGTCTAATGGAGGCATGAGCATATGTTGTGTAATCCACTACACTGTACTTTGTAACAGTAAAAAACTGAGATTATATAGATCTAGTCAGAAGTTTCACTGAAAGAACTCACAGTGGTTTTCATACGGAAAGCTAGCGTGACGTGTGTTCACGGTATTTCATTATTGATTTTTTTTTTTACTCACTTATATTTTACCACTGAGCTCGCTGTCAGTTGATTTAACATTATTAATTTGACCACGTTGTAACATAACTTATTTTACCAGTCCTGATGCCAGTTGATATAACATAATTAATTTGACCACGATGTAACATTATTTTTTTATCACTGTCCCCGATGCCAGTGGACTAACATATTTTACCACTGTGCTCGCTGCCAGTTGATTTTACATATTTTACCACTGTGCTCGCTGCCAGTTGATTTTACATATTTTACCACTGTGCTCGCTGCCAGTGGATTTAACATATTTTACCACTGTGCTCGCTGTCAGTGGATTTAACATATTCTACCACTGTGCTCGCTGTCAGTGGATTTAACATATTCTACCACTGTGCTCGCTGTCAGTGGATTTAACATATTTTACCACTGTGCTCGATGCCAGTGGATTTAACATATTTTACCACTGTCCTCGATGCCAGTGGATTTAACATATTTTACCACTGTGCTCGTTGCCAGTTGATTTAACATATTTTACCACTGTGCTCGCTGCCAGTGGATTTAACATATTTTACCACTGTGCTCGCTGCCAGTTGATTTAACATATTTTACCACTGTCCTCGATGCCAGTGGATTTAACATATTTTACCACTGTGCTCGCTGCCAGTGGATTTAACATATTTTACCACTGTGCTCGCTGCCAGTTGATTTAACATATTTTACCACTGTGCTCGCTGACAGTTGATTTAAAATATTTTACCACTGTGCTCGCTGCCAGTTGGTTTAACATATTTTACCACTGTGCTCGCTGCCAGTTTATGTAACATAATTCATTTTACCACTGAGCATCATAATAATTTTATGCCACCATGTCGCAGTGTGTTACAATATTGCCACTTGTGTGTTATTGCGCTGAGCTGTGTGGAGCAAAGTCGCGACATATCAATGTGATCAGTGGTGTGATCGCGATGGTATCACCGCCCATCTTGGTATCCCCGCCCTGTCTCGTGTGTGGCAGCACAAAAATTATTTTGTCACACGTCAGTCTTGGGGCCCGTCCACAATATAACCTATATAGTACTCATGTTGGACGTTAAACCAACTCAACAACAATTAACATAGGTTTACGGAGCTAATGAGCGGCCAAAATAACCCCAAGCCTAAGAGCTAAGGAACGTGATTATTATGTCATCAGATATCATGGCGCATGTCGCAGTTGCTGTATCACCCTACACAACCCAGGCAAACTTTCAGGCCAGGCCGCCGCTGGGCTCAGGTGCTTGACCCCTTCTCTCTGAACACAGACTTTGGACTCATGGACGGCTGCAGTGTTGAAACTGTATCCGACAACACTCTTTTGAATTTAACTGATTGGCATAAAAAAAAAAAAGTTTGATCCAGCCTTTGAATTAACAAAGAGACCCTCTCCATCAAATGGAAATATTTAACTTCGCGTGCGTATTGTTTTCATCTGGTAAAAAACAAGAAAGTGAGAAAAAAAGCTGATACTGTTCAATGTTGGCGACCCACATAATTATTTTGCCCACACAACATTAGAGGACCCCTAAGCATTCTTGATCATCTAAGTGCGGATTGATAACACTTAGATTTAACAGCTAGATTTATCTAACTGTGGCATTGAGTTTGGGGTGATAGTGAGCTATGCACAAGATAAATAAATTGAAGATAATCTGCGGGTGATTAATACATGTACCAGACTCTGCCTGAAGGAAAACACAAATCAAAATTAACAGATGCACACAAATTCGTCACGTTTGCATGATATATGAAATAGATTAATGGATATGGAGAGAAGATGGTTGGTTGGTTGGAAGAAGAAGAAGAAGAAGAAGAAGAAGAAGAAGAAGAAGAAGAAGGAGAGGCAGGAGGAAGAGGGGGAGAAGGAAACGATAAAGACAGTGCATGTCATTTTCTGTTTCTGTGTATTTCTATAGACCACGATCATTACTGTTGCTGGTAAATCCAGCTTGTACGTGCGGTTGTGCAATGTGGGTCAAAATATTTATTTTTTTCTAACTTATCTTTAGTACACCAAAAACAAGAAAATAAGTAAAATGAAAAATAAAAAAATGTAACCATTGTATATCGCAAGTTAAACATGACGTTCGGGACGGTCGCAAACAACGTTTTATCTGGGTCGAACTTCAATCAGTCCGGCACTTAAACCCGGGCTAAGGGCGCAGTCTCTGATACCGGTGAAGTCAATGACATGAACACAGAACGGCAACTTGTGATGGTTATTGGCTACTGGTGGGAGGCGGATAGTCCAGTTGGTAGAGCGCACGACAGCGACTCGCGCTGACTACTACTGGGAGCCAGATAGTCCAGTCCGTAGAGCTCGGGACGGCAATTCGCGTTGGTTACTGCTGGTAGTCGGTTAGTCCAGTCGGTAGAGCACTTGTCAGCAACTCGCTTGTGCTGGGAGCCGGATAGTCAAGACGGCAGAACACGGGACTGGTGTTAAGGTCCTCAACTAGAGTTCCATTTAGGACTTGACTAAAACCGCCGTCTGCGGGAAACCTTTGTGATTTGGTTGGCTGGCTGTTTGGTTTCTTAGCGCCCAGCGTCATCAGCTAGGAACATCGCGAATGGGTCCCAAGACGAAAGTCTGACAATTGTTAGTGTTACTAAACACGCCAATTGTAAGTACTGTCACACAAAGACAGATATACTTGGATTCCTCCCTCAATCGGTTACATTGAACTGACACCCAACCAAACAACAGAACATGTTCTACAAGAATGCAGACAACTTCAGGAGACAAGAAACAAATATTGGCCAGAAGAACATACCATTGGAAAGAAAACTATATGGACCCTTGGTTAAACTTCAAAAGACTGTGGACTATATACTAGACTCTGGACTTTCTGTGTAGTCATTTTCAAGTCAACGAAGAAGAAGAAGAAGAAGAAGAAGAAGAAGAAGAAGAAGAAGAAGAAGAAGAAGAAGAAGAAGAAGAAGAAGAAGAAGAAGAAGAAGAAGAAGAAGAAAAAGAAGAAGAAGAAGAAGAAGAACTGACACCCACCCAACTAGTAGAACGTTGGGGGGCACAAAACTAAATCAATTTTGCCATGACGACCGTGGCTAGAGAGCAGCTGACGTGCAACAATAACAACAAAAAAGTATTCCACTTTAAAAAGTATTTATTTCCTGCAGCTACCTACCGTGGATGTGGGCATGGGTGAGGGGATGTAAATTAGTCCTAAATGTTTTTATTTTCTTGTTTGACCACTATCAAGGATCTGAAATGCAGGGCTACATAGAATGCTTCCATTCACCAAGAATGCAACGAAGACTGATCAACCAAAAGAGGCAAGAAGAAAGGAGAAGAGGGGGGGGGGCATTGTGAGTAA
>RQTK01000102.1:72134-97418 GCA_003991915.1 Elysia chlorotica | reverse complement strand
TGCCCCAGACCGCGTTCAATATAATAATTCTAAATCTTGCAGGATGTCCTCATCTCGTCAAGAATAAAACTCCAGGACTTTTCCACGACTTTGTAAAATAAAATTCCAGCACTGTCAACATCTAGTGATAGTTAATTGTCTTCTTCTACATTGATTTTGTTTTTGTAAAACTCTCTCAACGACGGTGCCCACGTAACAATGTACAACTTTGTGCTATGTCTATTCTTTTTCTGCATACTCTATGGTTTTCCTGAACTACACCATTGAGACGTTTATCCAGTATTGAAGTTCATTTCTGCAAGTGCAGAATGGATTGTTCATATCTTTTTAAAATCTATAAGGTGAGTATTAACAACATAAAGATACTGTTTTCTTTTTAAACAGGTTTAAAGCGTTACCTCATAAGTACATTCCAAGAAATATTATGAAATAGGTTCAAAATATTTTTCAAGAAAAAAATATAAATATATTGTACATAAAATTAAAAGCCATTGTTATTTTGAAGTGATTGTAAAGCATATGCCTTCAAACAAAACCAGCTGAAATTCAAGCAAGAGTGACAAGACTTTAATATAATTATATGAAGCACAATTGTTGCTGCAGATACAAGAGATGGAGGAAAAAAAAATTCATAACAGGAAACAGTTGGTAAACTTCAGAAAAGACAAGATTGGAGACAGAGCTAACAGTAAACCTCTAAGAAGAGGATAGGGATGTTGCTGAAGCTGCTGATATAGAAAATGCAACTATATAATATGTTTCAGTTAAGGAGCACAAGATATAACTTATGCCAAAACTAATTCAGCTGTGACAGGACTCACTTTGAATGGACAAAAAAATGGTCTCATTAATTTCTTTGTTATACTAATCGTGCATATTATTTTGCGTTAAATTCATGTAGAGGGAAATTAAAAAAAAATTACAAAGAAACATAATAATAAGAACATAACTATAATGTACGAAAGAAGACAAACTCTGTAAATCATGCATTGCCTCGTCACAAACAACTGAAAACTGAGCTATACTCACCTTTTCTGGCTTCATCCACTCAGAAAGATGGTTGATGGCATTAATAGCATCATTTTTACACAATTCCATTTCAGTTATGATGACCTCGCCTTTGTGCTAGAAAAAAGAACAAAATGATGAAAGGAGAAACACATGAAACAGTTAGGAAAATTGGATCTAGAGTATTGTGATGCCAGTTTATGTATATACCTGGCTATAAATCATGTACTGTAAAACTTCACCTTAGAATTTGTATATATAATTTGGTTTTTCATAAAAAAGTTTATAGATGAAGAAAAAAAAATCTCACATAAAAAAAATGCTCAGGCACATTTACTTTCTTCTACAAGACTGGAAACAGTTCTGCTGAAACCGCAACTGCTTTATTTCAATCCAAAGGCAGCTGCGTAATTTCCTGATCAAAGTGAATAAGAGGTTCATGTAGAACCAGAGATATATGGCCTGTTTAGACCAATCCACAACCAAAATCACAATTTCATGGTCAAATCTAGTTTCCTTTCTTGGGTGAACACAATAGAAAAAAAAGAAACAGATCTGAGTCCAATTTGTTAGGCAACTTCAAGAAACATACGAGCCAAAGGATAATTTTGTAGATTTATAAAGCTTCAAGAAATGTGTCATATAATTTCTCACACACACACACACACACACACACACACCTTGTGTAAATCGGCTTGCAGAGCATCGCAAATTTTTTGAGCATTTTCCTCGATGAGGTTCACAATTGCTCTCAGTTGAGTTGAACGCCATTTTTCGCTTTTTGTCTTGCCACTCAGAAATACTGAGCGCATATCTGTAATCATCTGGTAAAGGAGAAAAAAACAATCAAACAAAAACTTAGCATGAGGAAAAGTGAGATACATAATGAGAACCATCACACTGATACTGACGAGCAAAAAAAACAACAAACAAACATGATTGATTTTGTAAACCTATGAAGAGAACTCATTTAAATTTAAAACAGTCTGGTGCTTTGCTTTTTAAACATCCTACCAGAATCACACTGTGTGACTGACTGAGTGGCAGTTCACTGTCCTTTCCACGTTATGCTCTATACAGCAGTCTTAATACTTCTATAATTGCTATTAGTATTATATAAATACATTTATGTACTACAGACTCCAGTATTAAGTCCAAACCCACTAACCTAATGTTACACCAAACAAAATAAAAAAGATGTTTTCTTTTCTTTGCAATAAAAAAAACAAAAAACAACAACACATTTTTGGCAAGGACATTTTTTCTGCTATGTCCATTCATACAATTACGAAAAAAAAAAAAATAATCTCCCCCCCCCCCCCCCCCCCCCCCCTTAATGATTATTGACTCAATTATACAGGTAACATTACTAGAATAAGACAAAGGCTTCTAGAATCTATTTTGGCTTCTCTATAGTTGATGTACAGGAACTAAGTCTCGGAATATTGTAAACTCATTATTTACACATTATTTTATTTATAAGTGAAAGCACTCCCAATAAGGAAGACATCAGTTTTTTTCAAAATTGGACTCTTGATTACATTACTTTTAAAAGTCTTGCTGAAGTGTCGTACAGAACAACAAAGTTGAACTTTTTTTAAAAAGTAACAAATCTTTTTGAATCTCCTTTATTTTTAATATGTAGGTTTGTAAAGATGTAATTTTTCTTCCTTTTTTATTTTCTTGTCAGCCACACATACAAACTTATGATAATATATTCATAGTTGTTAATGTGCTCAGCTCCAAGGAGCTGGAGAGGACCTTTTTAGTTTTGCCCTTAGACTATTTCTTCTAAAGACATTTTGGTAACTGTTATTTAATACTCGTACTATGATGTCTCGGCTTAAAACCCAGTTCCTCCAGAAAATTTAACCTTTTCACAACAGATGATGTAGTTTTATAGCCTATTACTCATATAATTATGCACTATTTTGGGGAAGTTCACAATATTTATTGACGGTAAAAGCTTTGATATTAATTAATTTGAAAATGAAGGTGTGCATTGAGTATTCACTGAGCATAACAAGCATGGCGTGTGATGTGCCTCTGATTCAACAATTTAATGATCGGTCCTTTAAAATATAAATCTTTGGTACATTTTATCTACCCTGAGATGTTATTTGAAGGGGGAACCAGCTAAGATTTCTAACCAAGGATCTCAGTTTGCAAGTCTAGAGCATTTAGGAACCGAACCCTGCATTTCCAGCACTTGTAACTTATCAAAATGATGCATATAAAAGAGAAACTACTTTTAAACCTGGTCTCTTAAACCTAATTATTATGTTGATTTTAATGCCAACAGTATGGGACCCTACAAAAAGGAAGGTATATTGCGACATTAGGACATTAGAAAGAATCCAAAAACTTGCAGCCCGTATTGTTACAAACTGACATAGAAACGCCAGCAGTGTGGGTAACATGCTCCAAATCCTGAACTGAGAGACCCTGACAATATTAAAGCCGGCCATAGACGTTGCAATAATTGCTGTAAATTATGGCTTTGCGATCATTTTGGCAATATCTTGCTTGGTGTATGGCGATATTGCAGAAATTTATCGACAGCGAAAGCTGATTGCTCATCGACTGGTACTACCTGAAAATAAATTTCCCGCGACGCGCGACCTTGTCAATCTGCGGCAGGCCCTTTGTTTTTTTAAGGCCAGACAAGCCGACGCCGGTGCAGTAGGTTATTTTTGCTGGTCAAATGTTCGTTCATGAGCCATCGGATTTTGAATCTGACAACAGATTCGTTTTTCTCGACCCAAAATTAGCAAAGTCTACGCGTATAGATGCTTTTTAGAACGCGTTTTAGAGAATTAAATTTTATTTCGTTATTTGCCTCTATAAACTTAATATTCTTGTCTCCCCACTCCCGCCCATGTTTTTTTGTCTCTCTATCAAATTATCTATCAGTATAATTATATGGTATAACTTTACATCACTTCGCGTTATATAGATATGTTAATTATTTAAAAATCCAAACACAATTTTATTTGAACTGAATGAGAGACAATTAACAAACTTTACAAAGCTGAACATGTTTACTCATTGGTGTTATTTAAAATCGCGTTTCTTTCTTCTCTTCCTGATGATTTTTCTTTTCCAGCCCGTCTTGAAATAAGCCGATGTAATTTTCGCTCATGTGGGGTTATAACCGAGCGCATGACAGTGTCTCGCCTTTTAATCAAAGGGGTAACCCTTTATCAAGATATGATTCTTTATTCAAGTTCAAGTAGTTTTTCCAGTTTTCGGGGATATCTTGTAATTCCCTTATTAAATTAACATGAGATAACTTTGTTTTTTTTAGTAGCCATGACTTCACCATACTCTACGTGAGCGTCTTTTTTTAGCTCTTCTTCTGAAAATCTTAATAATTATAGCCGCAGAGAGCGACATTACTGCTGCTGCTTGATGTTTGATGCTGCATTTAACACAATTGCACAAGTTCATCTTGTGGATCGAATGATTTTGTCGACGCGTGTGTGGGCAGGTGGAAGACAACTATTGCTTAAGGATATTGTATAGCAATCTTGCCAGCCAATTGATGGCTGCAATTTATTGACACGTCTATGGTCGGCTTAAGGACACCAGAGATTTCATTTGTATATACTGCTTGTGAGAACAGAGCACTTACAACATCTTTGGTCAAGCCCTCCCCTGCGTCTCGATGGAGATTTTATGTAGGCCTACCCAAAGCCGGATACTCAGGACTTGGCAAGTGCCTGCCAGTCTAGAGTCTAGCCTGTCTAAATCTAATTTTTCTAAAAAGATCAAGAAGCACTAAAACTAGATTTTAGATTTGGAATCTACAGTAGCCTACATGCAAGAACATAAGTACCAAAGCCTGTACTCTGTATCGCATCACACTCTATAAGATCTCATCTAGCTTTAGTCGACTTTAGATTGTATGTAGGCCTACTGGATATTGCTTTTTCAAGTTTTATTGTGCCATACTTGGAGAGGAATGTTTCATACAAATTCTTAGAAGGTTGAGATGTTTACAAACCTGCCCATAAGATTCCATGATGCAGCCGAAGACACTCCAGTTGAACTCAGATTTTATCTGGACGAATGGCAAGTTATTATTGTACACCGTTAGATAACACTGGATCTAGATCCAGGAGACACACAACGTATGCCTAGGAAATTTCTTAGATATAAAGTAAGCTTATAGACTAGATTTATGATGATTGCCTATCCTTGCTTGTGCAATAACAGTATCAAAGTCTCCACCTCTACAGGAAAGGCACTGACTGAGTCAACGGAATAAGAGACTGGCTAGGCCTTTGTTTTGATGACTGACTGATGTGTGACACAGTGGACAACTGAGGTCAGGGTCTACATAAGCCTAACTGTGACCTCTCAGGTCAGGGTACAACCATAGATATCTTTTAATAGCACTAGATCGCTCAGAAAAATGGCGACCCCTCTTCGCGGCATAATTATCAGCGCGCGAGCTTGCGGTGACTGTGGGTTGGACAGGGGGCAGGAACAACCGATTATGAGTCCAGTGCAATAACAGTTCCGCCTCGGACCTGTAATTCGGTTCGGAATAGCGGCGAACGGATGCACATAGATGGGATTTTTAAAATGCGTCTAAGTAAAAGAAAAAGAGAAATGTTTGGATAAAATATGCATTGTTAGTCATTTCTAGTGTATCTGTATGTGATTCGAGACATCAAACATTGATGAATGTCGTAATTTTAATAGAACGAAGCGAGTATAATCGCACCTTGAAATTATGTAGCCTACTGAGGCAAACGAAGACTGTACATGTATACGTGGAAGTAGATCTTGCGTGATTTGTAATGAAAATTTAGATTCTCTGCGTTTGCTTCGATATCTCAAAGTAAACTGAAACTAAAATGTATGAAATTGCTTAATCTAGGGCTTAGATTTAATGTAGGAAGGCAGATGTAAAGTGAGTGTATGAGTGTGTAGTGTTTGGGGTTGTGGCTGAAGATCATGTTGGGTCAGCGGCGAATGCCCAAGTTCTAGATTGATGCGAGTTATCTATAATTATGGTTTAACGTCTCCTAGACCCCTCTAGAGAGTTCTATACGGCGACGGGCCACAAGAAGTACGCCTGACAATTGTATGTGCTGCCACACACGAAACAGGGCGGGGAAACCATGACTACTGTTTCAGCCGGTCTGACACCGACCCAACAAGTTACGCTTGATGCGAGCAGCAGATGCGAGTATCATAAACCAAACTTACATAGCATAATCGACCAAAGCCTAACAGGTCAGACGATTTTAATTCGGCGAAAGAAAATTCAAACTTAATCGGCTAAGATCTAGTGTTAATAACTAGGACCTCTTGGGTTGAGATGCTGCGCGGTCGAATGCTCGCTTGCGTTGTATCATCGTGGATGTTTAACTGCAGCACTAGTAAAGGTATAATGTCCCAGTTTTGTTGCGGTGAACTGGTGAATGGTGATACTGATAGCATTGATATGCATGCTTGATGTGTAGTTAGTGGTGGTTTGTCAATGGAAATAGCATAAGTTAGAATGAGCCATGGTGATAACAAATAAAAACATGAGACTTTGAGGTCTAAAAAAAGGGTTACGTTCCTTCGATATTCAAAGGGAAATAACACCGTATAAAGTGAGATAATATTAAAAAAAAAAAAAAAACAGGGGTGAGGTGGTACAGCTCTGAGCCTCCCCACTCTCAGGGTACTCAGCCCACCAACACCACGAGTTACCTAACGCTTTTACCTCTAAGGAATTTGCACGTATCAAACAACTTACCACAAAGCTTCCCTGTCAGCTGCCGATCACCAATTCGAGCCGGTGTGTATGGGAGGAACCACATCAAACCCAAGGCATAAATAATGATCAAACGCGTATCGTCAGAGCATGTAAACTTTGGCCGCTTTACGCGCCTTAACACCGTTAGGGATCGGAGATAGTTCAAGGCGAACGTACGTTGCCAAGCGACCTTGAACTAACTTGAGTTTTATAAATACCCTGGTCATATATGGATAGTTCCCAATGCGGTTTACATACTGTGAATTATATTATACTTTTGTTGTTAAAATTAAATTGCTACAGGTCATGACAACTGGAGTCTCTGTTACAATAACACTTTATTATTTAATTTTCATTTAAATATATTATTCGAAATATAATACAAAACAAATTTTTATTTTCGAATTTTCAAAATAAATTAGAAATTTTACAATTTTATGATTTTTATCTTTTTGAAAAAAATATTTGATGATTTAATTACTTGGTTCCCCTTTTGTTTATGTAAGGGGTGCGACTCTCCATCCTTTTGATTTATGTAGTTTATTCTGTAATTATTCTCTATCTTCCTCTCCCCTTCTCTCTCTAGCCTACACGTATTTCTCGATCTTCCTCCATCGACGTAATACTAATAGCCGCTAGACCTCGGCGTGCGTTTCGTTTGATTGGGGAAACTTTGTTTCGATCGTTGAGTTTCTCTTGTTGCTTTTCCTTTTGATTTGGGAAATCTAGGGAAACGGAGAATGTCCTTAGTTGTCGGTCGGTACTGGGAGACCGTACGAGCGCTGTTTCCCCAGTTCCCTGAGTTCTAGGGAACTCTTGGTAAGTCCAGGGAAACGGAGCGCTCCCGGTGTTTCCTTTCATCCGCGGACATTTGCCGCTAATTTTCACTATTAAAGTGAGGTCTCTGTGGACGCTAAATGAGTACCACTAGAACCATCACTGAGGACGTGTCCGTTGTGTGTGGGTGCCACAACGTTGATTTCTAGCTTCTGCTATTTGGATATATATTATTTGTCTTAAGTTTCACACTGTATGTCGGAGCTGCAGTTGTGTTTTGGACTATCTAAAGTTTTATCCATTGAAGTTACTTCGAACTTCCAGTTTGTTTATCCTTTGGAGAGGATTGTGTCACTTTGGGTTGACTAAGCACTGGGCATTACCTTGGGCATTTTTGTAGGCATTATTATTGGCAATACTTTTGGCATTAGTTTTGGCCTATCCCTTTGAGCACGTGGTTGATTTAGGTACATGCACTATCTATCCATGTACTTTTCATTTTGATAATTACTATCTTGATTCACGATCTAAATCTTACTATCCGTTCACTTTAACTTGTGTTTCTTTGTCTTTGATGCATTGACTTTAATTATTGATCTTTTGCTGTAATAAAAGAGTATATTTTTGTGGTAACTTAAAAGTCTCTTCTGACTGAGTTCTATCCTTGTCAGTTGTTGTCTTTTACTCTAAGTGTGTGTTTTACCGCTCTGTATAGATAGGGAGCAGTGGGCATTGAACCTCACTGTAAATACTCAAACGAGCTCAGAGTGTAAACTCTCTAGGATTGCACGGTCACTTAGGGACGCTACCATAGTGCTGACCTGCAATCAACGTAGAAGTAGAGAGTAAGAGAAGTAGTAACCACATATCCCCGTAGTGGGTGGGTTGTACTTCATTTATTTAGACAAACAGAGCCTAACAGATTACCACCATCACCAGCAAATCTGTTACACTCAGAGTGTGTATCCCCGTAGTGGGTGGGTTGTACTTCATTTACATTATCCAACATTGTGACAAATCACTGAGCACAACTTGAATTTTTCTCTGTCACCTGGGCTGCCTCTCGACCGGGCAGTGGCTCAACAACTAGTCACTGGTAAATCTGAAAGGTTTTGCCGTTGGCATTATTCTTTGTATACATTTAAAAAGCTGTAATATATATTTTTTCAAGTTTTATACAAAAGCAACAGCCATATTATCCTTAAACATTTAATTTAAGGCCACTATTATTCGTAGCAGTAGTACGAATAATGTGAGCGGCTCTCTGTAATTATAATCATGACCCTTAATTTCTTTCTGTTATCAGTTGCCACGGTGAAAGAAACGGTTCGGGTTTCTGCTCTCGTTGTGTAACTGTTCAGACTGTCTTTCTTTATTGTACGCGTTCTGTCTCTCTCAATCTCTCCCCCTCTATATGTCTCTCTTTTCTGTCTATCCATCTTAAGCCGGCCATAGACGTTGCAATAATTGTTGTAAGTCGTCTCTCTTTTCTGTCTATCCATCTTTCTCTCCCCTTTCTCTCTTGCTCTCTATCTGTCTCTCTCTCTGTCTCTCTCTCTCTCTCTCTCTCTCTCTCTCTCTCTCTCTCTCTCTCTCTCTCTCTCTCTCTCTCTCTCTCTTGGGCAAAGTCGTCCAATAAGAAGTCGGAAAGTCGACTCGACGTTTTCGTCAAACTCTAAAAGTCAACTGTGACTGTGACTTCGACCGACCTGTTATAAGCCCTTTGGCTTCCGGCTTCGGATAACAAACGTTGTTGGGTTTTGGAACTAGGCTAGGAAGCCTAGACCAAATCGAGAGTCGGCAGCCACCCACGATTGGCAAAATGAGACTCGACTCTGGCTTTAAGTCAACTAGTCAAGTTTTTCATCGACCATCATATCATGTTACCGTTATCGTTCTCAACATGTCTAAAGTAAAAAAAAAAAAGAAGGAACGCATAACACAGTTTTTTTTTTAATGAATTATAAAGGAGCGTTGTTTTCGGATATTATATGAGTTTTATACACAGTGTTTTCCAATGACACAGAGACAATTTATAACATCGACAATCATAGCGAGTCAACCACGATGGACATGAAATGTTTACCATGCATTTGAATATATTATAATTAAGAAAACAAAAGTATGCTTAATCATGTTTATCATTTTTTAATCCGAAAAGATGTTGGCGCAACTTTGTGACACACTGTAACGTACACGTAACATGTTTATATATTTAATAACTAGCCATATAGTCCTTCTGATTAAAGATAAGCACACAAAAAGACAACATAAAAGCAAAATGTAAAACTCACTGCAAAAGTTGAAAGCTACTTGTATATTGCATGCTTATTGTGACTAATTTTTTTTACAGTATTACCTAGTTGAAAGCTAATTGTTTAGGGCATGCTTATTGTGACCATGTCCTTACCTTCTCGGGTTCGTGTTTTAGTTCGTTATCAGTTTTATAAAAGGAAATAAACGATAAATATGTTATATACGGGTCATGTGTTTTTCGAATGCTATCCTTGTTGCTTGTTTGTAATATTTACACCTTTTCGATGCTACACAACAGGCCTTCGCCAGGCCAAGAGAGAGAGAGAGAGAGAGAGAGAGAGAGAGAGAGAGAGAGAGAGAGAGAGAGAGAGAGAGAGAGAGAGAGAGAGAGAGAGAGAGAGTCTCAAATAAGCTTCAAAATGTTATCACCTTGCAGATTTTCTGACCATAGTTCGAACCCACACAGAAACATTCTGGCAGACATCAGCATCTCAACCGTTTTGCTGCTTTGACATATAGCGTGGCAAACATTATAGATAGCTGAGCAAGTCTCTGGAATAAGTCGACAGAGCGATGGTGCGGAAATGCAGGATGTGAATTTGAGATCTTGATAGGTAGCTCCTGTAACTAGAAAACGAAGAGTTCCAGTGAGTCTCTGGTGTGGTGAGATTGCTTCTCTCATCCTTGTTGATTCTTTTTCGATCATAGGCCTGATCAATTGTAAGAGATGTAGATAGGTCGACTCATCCATTCGTACAAAATTATTGAAGTCTGCTGGATAGGCACGTCATTCTTCAAAAATATTCGTGTGTGTGTATATACTTTTTAAAAGCCATTTTTTAGCCCAGATGGTCCTCTTTCTCGTTTTATTGTTAACTTTAAGTACAACGAATGCTGCTGAATCATCCAAGTAGCTTGCGTCAGCCATTTTGTTGCGTTTGAATTTTGCGCAAAGCAGCAACAGCTGAGTCCATGGACTGACAGTGTAAATGGATCCTCTCATTGACAAACTGCTAGTCAAACCATGACCCAGATAGAAGGCTTGGCAGTTCAACCGAAACTGTGTGGGTGAATTAACTGTTAATGTAAAGGGGCCCCCTGGTTTTTCCACAGAATCCTACCTTGGAGAGGTCCGCTAAATGCCAGAGCTACTGGTCCCTGTTTTGAACATAAAGGCAATGTGATATGCCATTGCCCGATTAAACAAGAACAAGACAAAAACATTTATAAAACAACCTAAATTATACGTAAATAAATAAAAAGAGTACAACGCCAAAAAAAATTAAAAAACAAAAGAACAAAAGAAAATCACAAAAACAATAACAACAATCAAGGAAAACAAAAACAACAAAAGTCAAGGAAAACAAAAACAACAAAATGAAAAAAAAAGCAACTCTAAATTTATTGGTACATATTGAAAATATCTGTTTTTGAGGCAAGTCATTTACTTGTGTAGAACTGCAAAATAGAATTACATATTTGATTTTTTGTTGTTTTTCATTTGTGAAAATTAGTCGAGCTAATGTAGAAATTAAAAAAAAAAACATATATTATAGTATACATTTTTGACATTAAATTTTGTAAGCATAATCTAAAATTTCCAATAAAGCATCAAAAAAGAGAAAGATAATGAAACAAAAACCAAATATTTTCATTTCAAAATTAACATTAAACCTCATGCACTGAATTAAACTGTCCCTGCTGATAGTTGTGATCACAACTTGCAACTTTTTTGTGTGCAACTTTTGCCCAAATCTCAATTTTGCAACTTTGTTGATTTTGCAACTTTTTGCAATTTTCACAATTTTTTTTGGGTAAGATTTGTCAACTTTTGTGAAAAATATAATTTTATTGTATTCTAAACACTCATGATATGGTTCTAAAGAAATGCAATGATCAAATAAAAAAGGGGATAGGAATGAGACACTTTTTTGATTTGTAATAAAAATTTTTTTTGCAACTTTTGCCACCTTCAATCACAACTTTCTGGAGGGACAGATTAAAGCAACATACATTTTTAAATAACCATCCGTCATCAAATCAAATGCCCTTGTAATAAGAGAGGTAAAAACAAGTTAATAAGCTGCCCTTTTTTCACAATCGAGATATTATTGAAAATGTCAAATGTAAAGATTCAGAAAGATTGAATGTTTTAGAAAAACCCGAACAACACAGTAACTTTTCTCCCTCTGCTCTATTAATTAAAAATAAGTTAAGCATCCCAGCCCACGCTACAATATCAAACAGTAGAATGAACTTGAAATTATGACAAAATAGAATAATAATTTTTACTCTTCACTCTTGTATGTAGAAAGTAAAAGGCTTTAGAAATAATATGGGAGGCAACCAGGGTGAATCAGGCACGAGTCCGAAATCTGATTTTTGGAGTTATTCATAGTCTGTGAAAAAACATCAATGCACTTTAAGAGGTTGACAAAATTAAACCTTTATCATTTCTAGAACCAGAAATATTAAAATTAATTTGAAAACGAAGAAAGTCAATATATTGTATATTTATTATGTTTACAGGGCTCTAGCTCAAAACTTATATTAGTGAGTTGTGCGTGATTCACCCCGATTGCCTCACATGTGGAACAAAACTTTCCAATTATTTGAATAGCCCACAACAGCACACAAAAGGAAGCATAAAAGCAGGTCTATATTTAGTTATACAATGAAATATTTTTCACAACCAATGCACACGCAAAAGGAAATTTTTAGACAAGGATACTGAATTACATTCATAAAAATTTAATTAAGATACAGTATAATTCTTTCCCATTGAATTAAGTTAAGACAAAGCAGAAGTGATAAACAAAATAAATATGAAAAGTTGTTCTAGAGAGTTTGTCAATAACAATTTCCCATACAATAATGACAGTTTTAAGTAACAGGTTTGCAAGTTCTTTAATATTTCAAGAACACAAAGGCAATCTTAGTGATATGATAAGTCACAGCAGTTCATGTACATTCAAATAAATTTCTAATACACATCTAAGCTACAAAAAAGAGCAGAATTACTATTTTTTTCAAAGACTGCTTTGCAAGAAATCATCAATTGGTTAAAAAAAAAGTCTGTTCTTTTCTTAAGAGAGATTAAAATACCGTCGCAATCTCATCTCAAGCACACACAACCTGAACTTCATGGAAAATAAATACATATGTAATATTACAGAGTATAATGTGATTTTTCCAACCTCCTCCGATAAACATAAAATAAATCTTCACATGCAATACATCACCTACCAAGTCTTCAGAAAAAACAAACAAAACAAGAAACAATCTAAGCCGAGTCCTTTTGTTCATATGATATGTGGAAGACATAGAATATGTGCAGAATGATTCTCCTCTTTTAAAAAAATATAAACTACATTCTATGGGCATACTCAGCGCATACAACTTAATGAGGAAATGTTGAGACTGAGTCTATATATCAAAATGATAGCATACAAATTTTATGCAATATTGATCTCAATATCTCTCAGTCATAGAATTAAATTAGGGTCTTAGAATATCTTCGTGTTATTCAGCTTCAAGAAATCTATACCTTGCTGATGACTGATCTTCACATGACTTGCTTGTCAGAGTTATGAGGTAAAAACTTAAGAAATCAAAATTTTTCATCAAATTGTCTATTTTGGATTTAGGTAGAATGCATTTAAGCGCTCAAAGGAATGGTTGCTTTTTTATGTGTGCAACTTTAACCTTAATGATGAAACTTGAGAAGTCATGTTACAATAAAAATAACAAGTTGAAAAGGATATCAAGTGTTCTTGAATTATCGAAATACATTCACCTGTAGTTAGCATTTTAAAGTTTAAATGGCTTGCAGTATTGCATGTAATTCTCACTTATTCATAGGCATATCAGTTTTAATAGGGATTAAAACTTTATCTAAACCTTTATTACACAACATTGGCAATAACAATTTAAATAATATTTTCCTTTTTTTTTCTGCTTAAAAAAAAAACAAAAAAAAAAAAAACGCCTCTGAATATCTTTCCTATCATCATTTCTACAAATTGAGTGCTTAAATGACAACATCACGCATTATAAGGAATATCTTTGAAAATCCTTATCTGACAACAATGCAGGATTTGGGAGTAACTCCCCATGTTCTTTTTGCCAAAAGCAACAAAGATGACTCGTTCACTAGATCTAAGTACAGTATTCAGCAAAGCTATGAGGCAAAACAGTGTGTTGTGGAGGCCTTGCTCAGTTGAATGTAATAGACACTCCCACTTTCATACCATGTACATGTAACTACATACAAGGCTTTTCAGGTGAGGCCTGTTGGTCTCTCTATTCGTTTTACTAAAACTTTTGATTCACTGAAGACCTTTCCTACCTCTTTTCCCCCTATTAAAACAGATTTCCACCTACATCCAGTACATTACTTTCTTTCACATAATTGATCTGGCATGCAATGCCAGCCTTCCAGAAATCAGCCATCTTAGCAGACACATTTTCTCAGGCATGAGATCACACAATGAAATATAATGGATCTTTTACGATTGTAATTTGCATATTGTTTTAGATAACATCACCACAGTATCAAGAGTATTGCACTGAGAAAACTCCAGTTAATTGTGTTAAAATTAAGGTTTTCAAATTCTTTTCTTGATATTTAGTCATGGTTGTTCCCCCATCCCCCTGCCTCCACAGACAGCCATAAGTCTGACAGTAGGGTAAGATAAAACCAAGATGAAGTTTTATTAAATGGCTCATAGTATACATAAAATGTAATGTGTTGACAATAATTAATTTGTTGACAATAATGCCTTTAACAAGCATACACACAGAGCAAGCTCAAAGATTTCCTTTGATAATAAACAAACAAACAAAAAGCAAATTGACAATCACTTTTGAACTAAAACAGCCCTTACGCCTTAGTGGTCGCCCCATAATTTTCCTTGCCCAGACCTAATTCCTCAGTAGAAGACTTATCAGAGCGCCAGAGCGCAGCGATTTCCTCATATGTCTTTCCTTTGGTTTCAGGCACTTTCAGAAAGGTGAAGGTCACAAAGAGCGCCAGAAGAACCGTGAACGGCAGGAAGACAAAGTCCTTGATTCCACTCTGGTTGGGGAGAAATGAATAGATATGAGTTGGGCTCTAACATTTTTGGCCTCATTTTTTGTTACTGTTGAAACATTACTTTTTAAAATCTTAAATGGCAATTTCATGTCATTTTATTTAACAAGTTCAACATTTCTCTTGAAAAGATTTTAATTCAGTTGTAGCCTTTCTTCTAAAAAATCTTTGGGAACAAGTTTGCATGGTAAGAAATAAGTTAATGAGATTAGTTTTTCTAAGACCATAGCTCTAATTGCATACCAAGAAACAAGTTAATGAGTTTAGTTTCTGTGGGACCATAACTCTAGCTAGCAGCAGTTATGCTAAATTGGCCTTCGGCGTGCGCCACACAAGTGATTGGTCAATGGCCTTCGGTGTGCGCCACACAAGTGATTGCTCAATTGGCCTTCAGTGTGCGCCACCCAAGTGATTGCTTAATGGCCTTCAGTGTGCGCCACCCAAGTGATTGCTGAATGGCCTCCAGTGTGCGCCACGCAAATGATTGCTGAATGGCCTCCAGTGTGCGCCACGCAAATGATTGCTGAATGGCCTCCAGTGTGCGCCACGCAAGTGATTGCTGAATGGCCTCCAGTGTGCGCCACGCAAGTGATTGCTGAATGGCCTCCAGTGTGCGCCACGCAAGTGATTGCTGAATGGCCTCCAGTGTGCGCCACACAAGTGATTGCTGAATGGCCTTCAGTGTGCGCCACACAAATGATTGCTCAATTGGCCTTCAGTGTGAGCCACGCATTTGATTGTTGTGAGATAGTGTTGCAGTTTATCTTGAGATGACAATAAGTTTGAAGGCCTTCTGTCTCCCTGACCATTGGAATTAAAACCAGTGGCGCAAGCCTGGTAAGAGGTATGACACCACAACTTACCTGCAGTAATGGGAAAAGGTAGTACACCACAACTTACCTGCAGTAATGGGAAGAGGTAAGACACCACAACTTACCTGCAGTAATGGGAAGAGGTAGCTCACGACAAAGCTCGAAGCCCAGTTGACGAGAACTTACCTGCAGTAATGGTAAAAGGTAGTACACCACAACTACAACTTACCTGCAGTAATGGTAAGAGGTAGTACACCACAACTTACCTGCAGTAATGGGAAGAGGTAAGACACCACAACTTACCTGCAGTAATGGGAAGAGGTAGCTCACGACAAAGCTCGAAGCCCAGTTGACGAGAACACAGACAGACAGAGCCGCTGGTCGAGCGTCATGCGCAAATAGCTCAGAGATGATGAGCCACGGAATCGAGCCTGTTAGGGGAAATACAAATATTTTATAAGCATATTTATTTCTGATACAAACATTTCATGAGCATCTTTATTTCTGATACAAACATTTCATAAGCATCTTTATTTCTGATACAAACATTTCATAACATCGTTATTTCTGATACAAACATTCCATGAGCATCTTTATTTTTGAAACATACATTTTCATTTTCTAGATGATTTGAATGCATTCTACTATTCTAACACAAAAATTTAATAATTGCTTATATTTCGAATCCAAACATTTCATAAACACCTTTATTCCTACTAAGACAAGCATTTCATACACATCTTTTATTTCCATGAAAAATTATCCTTAAACATCTTTTTTTGGGTGTCTCACATTAATTTCTCAGGGAGCAATAGGATAAAAATGTATGCATTTACTGCTGGTTCAATGTTATCTGCAAGAAACAGACACCATGTTTTTAGGTATTAAGTAAAAAGTGAGTCTTTGCTAACAACAAGTAACTCTCAAAACAAATATTAGGATTGTCTTTGATTTTTGGTCATAGCAGTTATGTACTTTTTAATAAATATAACACCAATCTTTTATCAAGCATATTTATCCTGAATAAATTGGCAGATAAAAAATATCCAAAGTAAATGACAGTGTGCCCTTTTCTCCTGCTGGATATGTCATGTTAGGTACGACAAAAATAAAAAAATCAACATTGCTTTTAGCTTTTCGTGTTACAATACAAGCCTACGAGGAAATATTTGAATATTTATTTTGGGATAACTTTAACACACTGTTTATACCATTTGTTTTCTCTTAAGGTGGCTGTGAGCCGTACATTACTTTGATAACTTCTGGCTTCAAAACTGTTACATGAATAAATAAGCATCCCTTGGTTCATGCAAAATTACCTGGGCCCAAAGCAAAGAAGAGCACATAGAGGAGTGTGAGAGCAATGCTTGCCTCCACAAACCAGCCCACTTCACTCTGAAAGAGAAAATTAAAAACATCATATTAATTTGGTTTTGGGTCTGCTGACATCTATTTTACACAATTGTCAACTCAATCAGAAAGGACATCAACTCATCCCATCAAAACATTAAGCTTGGAATATGATAATTATCGTCATCATTCGTATGTTCCTCATAACCATCACGAGTAACCATCACCTATGTTATCAGCATTTACGCACAACCAGACAGAGCTAGAAAGAATTAGTTAAGACAACAAAAGTTATGACACTTGATATGATATGTGACATTGTACAAGATGATGTTTCTAGTTCATTAAAATTATTACTCCGACAGAATCAAACAAATGATGTACAGATATATCAAAAGACCAAAAAATCATCTTATTAGAGTTAAAAATAGAACCATAGTAAGTATGCTCAGCTGTGAATTTTAAATTGCCATTCTTAACTTCAGATTCATACACAGAGGCTGTCACTTTTGTGAAATTTCATTGCGGGTGCAGGCGAGCCCAGAATGACCAAAAGGAAGTCCTGGGCTCGAATCTCAGCTTGTACCCTGTCTCCATACATAGCATTTCTCAAGACAAAAATATCCCATGTCAACTTATCCAAAGAATTCACCCAAAAGAGTAAAAAAGAGTACAGTGAAATTCTCTTAACCTCTTTGCGCCGCTGAAATCTGCTCGGGAAACCACTATCCTACAACCATTCAAACCAAAATGGTGCGTCAACAGAGAATAAAAGTATTTCAAGTTGCGCTTCCTGAAAAGGTTAAACCTCTTGGGACATCCTAGAAGTTCATTTTATCAAAAGCATCTTCTTAACAGCAACTATAAATAAAAAAAAAATAAAAATTGATGCCTCGGAAGTAGTTTATATAAAGCCACAGTTCGTCTTAACAGGGTTTGTGTTAGGTATATTCCACTGTAACTCGTGTAAGACACTGACCCTGAATGCCAGCGTGAAGGTGACCCCCGCGCTGATCCCCATCATGCCGGCGAGCCCGGCCAGGTGCAATGTGCGACGCCCCGCCCGGTCCATCAATGGCACAGTGACCAGCGTCATAAGGACCATGGTGCCTCCCACCGCGCTCGTCGTGTACTTGGCCGTCTGCTCGGACTGACCCGCATCCTCAAACAGAGAGGTCGAGTAGAAAAACACCTGGGGTAGAGAACAGAACAGAAAAACATCTAAATTCCAATCATATGTATTGAATGTAGAGCGTTCTTTAGTTCCAGTTTGTTGTATTCGAGGTCTATTGTACGCTGTGTGATAGGAAAAGATTTTCCTACACAAAAACAAAACAAAAATCCAAAACAAAACGCAGAAACAAAAAAGAAAACACATCCTATTAACATCCACACAATACTATAAATGAACTTGACTCTGCTACGAACTATTCCTGTACTCAACTCACCCTGTGAATTCCGCTGAAATGCTAAATGACCTTGACTCTGATACGTACTTCTCATGTACTCAAATCACACATAACATACAGACTACCGTATATAGTACCTTGACTCTGATAAGAACTTCCCCTCTACTCAACTCACCCCGTTAATTCCGCTGAACTGCTGGGAGAGCTGCATGACGATTCCGATGATCAGAGGTTGTCGCAAGGAAGGCAACCGCAGTAACTCCACGATTGACATCTGGCAAAGGAATGAGAACAATTCCAATTCAAGTGCAAAAATTTGGAATTTAAAAAATACAAAATATGTTGTGCTTCTACTAGTAGTGCACGCATAAAAATTTGCTTCACAAAGCTTAACTCAAACAATAATAAGGATGAGCTTACAACACAAGGAGATGTGTTTGTGGGTTTGTTGTTGCCCCTCGTCCAGCATCAGCACTATACAAGCTATATTGCGGAAAGACTCTGAGAATCACACCTAACAAGTTTACAGGCAGCCACAGAGAGTTAGAGACATTACAGGGATACCAAGATTGTCTCGGCCGATCACATTAAGCTGAAGATATACCAACTCATACATGCATCCTGGCCATACACAGGCAATATGCGGAGATCGGAGAACTTATACTGACACTAACACAACCAGTGGGTGACGAAATCACCAGAGAGGGGCTTCAACCACATACCTGTGTTGGAATCTGATGTTCTGCCCCAGAGCTACGGCGACCCCAACACAAGAGAAAACTGATATAAAGAATTAGACAGATAATACTACACTTCGAGTTTAAATTCACATAGTGCAAAAATCAAAGCATAGATTGGCTGGACATGTAGCAAAAATGTCAGATAATTGATAAACACCCAGAAGAAGAAGAAGAAGAAGAAGAAGAAGAAGAAGAAGAAGAAGAAGAAGAAGAAGAAGAAGAAGAAGAAGAAGAAGAAGAAGAATGGGTAGAGAACAGAATAGAAAAACACCTGGGGTAGAGAACAGAATAGAAAAACACCTGGGGTAGAGAATAGAGTAGAAAAACACCTGGAGTAGAGAACAGAGTAGAAAAACACCTGGAGTAGAGAACAGAATAGAAAAACACCTGGAGTAGAGAACAGAATAGAAACACACCTGGGGTAGAAAACAGAATAGAAAAACACCTGGTGTAGAGAACAGAATAGAAAAACACCTGGGGTAGAGAACAGAATAGAAAAACACCTAAGGTAGAGAACAGAATAGAAAAACACCTGGAGTAGAGAACAGAATAAAAAAACACCTGGGGTAGAGAACAGAATAGAAAAACACCTGGAGTAGAGAACAGAATAGAAAAACACCTGGGGTAGACAACAAAATTGAAAAACACATGGGGTAGAGAACAGAATAGAAAAACACGTGGGGTAGAGAACAGAGCAGAAAAACATCTAAATTCCAATTATACCTATTGAATGTAGGGTGTTCTTTAGTTTCAGTTTGTTGTATTCAGGGTCTATTGCATAAGCTTTGATATTGATTATTTTGAAATGGAAGGTGTGCAGTTCAAAAATTTAAAAAAAAGCACACATCTTTTTAACATTCACACAAATACCATAAATGATCTTGACTCTGATACAAACTTCTCCTGCACTCAACTCACCCCATTAATTCTCCCATCATTCATTCCGCTGAACTGCTAATGACTTTGACTCTGCTACAAACTATTCCTGTAATCAACTCACCCCATTGATTCAGCTGAACTGCTAAATGACCTTGACACTGATAAGAACTTTCCCTCAACTCAACTCACCCCGTTAATTCCGCTGAACTGCTAAATGATCTTGACTCTGCTACGAACTATTCCTGTAATCAACTCACCCTGTGAATTCTGCTGAACTACTAAATGACCTTGACACTGATAAGAACTTTCCCTCAACTCAACTCACCCCGTTAATTCCGCTGAACTGCTAAATGACCTTGACTCTGCTACGAACTATTCCTGTAATCAACTCACCCTGTGAATTCCGCTGAACTGCTAAATGACCTTGACTCTGATAAGAACTTCCCCTCTACTCAACTTACCCCGTTAATTCCGCTGAACTGCTGGGAGAGCTGCATGACGATTCCGATGATCAGAGGTTGTCGCAAGGAAGGCAACCGCAGTAACTCCACGATTGACATCTGGCAAAGGAATGAGAACAGAAGAAGAAGAAGAAGAAGAAGAAGAAGAAGAAGAAGAAGAAGAAGAAGAAGAAGAAGAAGAAGAAGAAGAAGAAGAAGAAGAAGAAGAAGAAGAAGAAGAAGAAGAAGAAGAAGAAGAAGAAGAAGAAGAAGAAGAAGAAGAAGACCACTCCCTGAGATAGAGAGATGCGCATCAGTTCAGAATGTTGTGGCTGGGGAAGGCAGAAGATCATGTTAACAAGAAAATGGATTGAGAGGAGTTCCTCCATACAGTGGTTCCGCTCTAGATTTAGATCTTGATTTTGAATGTAAGGAAAAAGAGTTTTTTTTTCCCATGGCACCATTGAACAATTTTGGTATTATTGAACCTTATTAATATTATTATACAGAAAAAATCTTTTTTCAAATAGAGGATTTAATTCTCTGCCTGTCTGCCTGTCTGTCTCTTTTGCTCTCAGCCCTCCCTCTCTGAAAATGGAATCTATTCCTCTCTTCTCTCTCTTTTCCTCTGTCTCTCTCTTTCTCTCTCTCTCTCTCTCTCTCTCTCTCTCTCTCTCTCTCTCTCTCTCTCTCTCTCTCTCTCTCTCTCTCTCTCTCTCTCTCTCTCCCTCTCTGAAAAATTCTTTTTTCAAATAGAGGATTTAATTCTCTGCCTGTCTGCCTGTCTGTCTCTTTTGCTCTCAGCCCTCCCTCTCTGAAAATGGAATCTATTCCTCTCTTCTCCTTTCCTTTATCTCTATGTCTATTTGTTAGTCCATTAGAGGCAAGGTGACCCGCATCATGTAGGTTTCTTTGCCTCACAAAACTCACTTGGTTTTCACAGATGTCTGATTCCGCTTTCATCTCCTGTATTTCATCCTCAACATCTGAGGATCCACGTAACTGAAGCAATGCTGAGGGATAGAAAGAAAACCTTTTCAAACTCAATCTAGGAAACAAGCAGTATAAGAGTGTAAGGATTTTATTTTATTCTAACACTTACTTCAATTAACAGTTAACAGTTAAAATATTTTTCCTCTTTGTCAAGGTATGACCATTAAAAACTTGTGAATAATAATCACCCTAAACAAATTCTTAAAAGGCAATTATATTTTGGTTTTCAAGTATGCACTCACCAGCAGGTTTTGTACCTGAACATATTTCAAATTATCAGACCTAACAGTGTATTTCTAACCAAACTTCCAATTGTCAGACCTCAGAGTGTATTTATAACCAACCATCTAATTGTTAGATCTCACAGTGTATTTATTACCAAACGTCCATTTGTCAGACCTCACAGTGTATTTAAAACCAAACACCCAATTGTCAGACCCCACAGTGTATTTATAACCAAACGTCCAATTGTCAGACCTCACAGTGTATTTATAACCAAACGTCCAATTATCAGACCCCACAGTGTATTTATAACCAAACGTCCAATTGTCAGACCTCACAGTGTATTTATAACCAAACGTACATTATCTAATTCTCTATAGAAACAGGGAGACAGAAAGTTTCGCTCTCACTCTCTCCCTTTATCCCAGTCTAATGTCTCCTAGGTTTCCCTGAGGGATCCTATTATGGCGTACGTCCAATAGTCAGACCTCACAGTGTATTTATAACCAAACGTCCAATTATATCTAATTCTCTATAGAGACAAGGAGAGAGAACTCCGCTCTCACTCTCTCCCTTTATCCTGGTCTAACGTCTCCTAGGTTTCCCTGAGGGGTCCTATATGGCGTACGTCCAATTGTCAGACCTCCCAGTGTATTTATAACCAAAAGTCCTCACCTTTCCTGCTGGCGGCCTCGTCCCCTCTGGTCAGCAGCAAGAACCGGTGGCTCTCGGGGCAGAACGGGAGGATGACCCCCTGGACCAGGCACGGCACTATCGCTAGACCTGCAGTCAGGCAGAGGGGGAAGCAGGGGCAGGGGAAAGGAAATGGCTAGTCTAAAAGTAAATAGGCAAAGGTCAAGAAAAAGATTCAAAAGATGTTGTTTAAGTACAAAATGTTATAGTAATAATTTATGATAAAGAAGTCACCAACTTAAACTAAAGGACCAAAAAACGTAACAAGTGTATTTTCTTTCTGCCTTCCCACTTCAGCATAGTGCTTGGGAACCGTCCACAATATAGCCTATATAGGTTGGACGTTTAAACCAACTCCACTCAACCTCTTTCTCTCTCTCTCTTTCCCTCCCTCAACTCACCCAACAGGAAGTCCCAGCTGGCGCGAGTGCCCAGGATGACAGGGAACCCCAGGACCTGAGAGACAAGCAGCCCCGTGACGACCGCCAGCTGGTGCAGGACTCCCACAGCGCCACGGATGCCTGGCGTGCTCAGCTCAGACAGGTAGAGAGGCACCAGCCCCGTGTACAGGCCTGCGGACAGACGGTTGGGGGTGTAGGTAGAGAGGCATGGAGCGAGCGAATGATAGGACTGGAGGTGAGAGAGAGAGAGAGGAGAGAAAGAGAGAGAGAGAGAGAGAGAGAGAGAGAGAGAGAGAGACAGAGAGAGACAGAGAGAGAGAGGGGGGGAGAGAGGGAGAGGGAGAGAGAGAAAGAGAGAGTGAGAGAGAGAGGAGAAAGAGAGAGAGAGAGTATTAGCATGGGACTGGGACATCCGATGGCGATGATAGGAATGGAAGTTGTAGAGAGAGAATTAGCGTTGAATCTGATGGCAATCATTATGATTGCTAATGATTGGTTATGAATATAAAGAAGCTAACTTTTTAAATAAACAATTTATAACTAATTTTCCACACAGAGTACAGCTATAGGGAAAGGGGGTTATGGTAGCATAGGTATAGATACAAAGAGAACAATCGTGTGAAGGGGAAGGAGGAGAGAACAAATTGTAAATAACATGTACTATCTGATGGGATTGAGTGCTCACCTGAATGATAAATGGCGTTTTTATTTCAGAAAATATATATATACAACTTACAGAATGTAGTATACATGCACTACAATCATTTAAACACAATCTTTGGAGTCCCCACCCCTTTTTTCTCAACACCTCCTTTATCGACCATAGTCTCCTATTATGACTTCAACATGCGTTTATACTAAGGGTGTGTTTTTAGGTGACAATGTAGTTCTATTTTTTCATTATCAACACATTACCGAATCATTAGATAAACCCTGTCCTTTAATGAGTGTAATGTTTTTAATAGGTCAGGGTATAAACCGTTAAGACTTCTATCTTGCAGTAAGTGTGAGGTTTTTAATAAGTCAGTGTATAAACCGTTAATACCTCTATTCTATAGCAGTACATGTAAAGATTGTAATAGGTCAGTGTATAAATTGCTAAGACCTCTATTGTAACAGTAAGTGTACAGTTTTTAATAGGTCAGGGTATAAACCGTTAAGACCTCTATACTATTACTAGCAGTAAGTGTAACGTTTTTAATAAGTCAATGTATAAACCGCTAGCAGTACGTGTACAGTTTTTAATAAGTCAGTGTATAAACCGTTATTACATGCACCTCTATTCTAGCAGTCTGTTGTCCCATAGAACACAGAGACTACCAAGCTTAAGCTCTAATCTAAAGACTGACCACAGTGGATCCCTATGATGAATCTCCCTATGATGATCATCTCGTAGGATTCCGCTCTCTTGCTGGCAAACATGAGAACCGATGCCAGCACGCCGATTAGGAGGTTCATGATGCAGCCTCCCCTCCTGAAGGTAAGGGTTACAAAAAACATAAACAACACTGAAACTGCTGGTGATCATTATATTGAAGGGGGTGGGTTGAGTTACAGAAAACATTGACAAGATTTAAACTGCTGGTGATCACTATATAGAAGGAGACAACACTGAATGAAACTGCTGGTGATCACTATAGACCCTATAGAAGGGGAGGGTTGAGTTACAGAAAACATTGACAAGACTTAAATTGCTGGTGATCACTATAAAAAAGGGGGAGGTGGGTTGAGTTTTAGAAAACATTGACAAGATTGAAACTGCTAGTGATCACTATAAAAAGGGGAGGGGCTGAGTTACAGAAAACATTGACAATACTGAAACTGCTGGTGATCACTACAATATATAGAAGGGGAGGGCTGAGTTACAGAAAACATTGACAATACTGAAACTGCTGGTGATCACTATAAACAAGGGGAGGGGCTGAGTTACAGAAAATATTGACAATACTGAAACTGCTGGTGATCACTACAATATATAGAAGGGGAGGGGTGAGTTACAGAAAGCACTGACAAGACTGAAACTGCTGGTGATCACTATATAGAAGGGGAGGGGTTGAGTTACAGAAAACACTGACAAGACTGAAACTGATGGTGATCACTATAAGGGGAGGGTTGAGTTACAGAAAACATTGACAAGACTTAAACTGCTGGTGATCACTATATAGAAGGGGAGGGGTTGAGTTACAGAAAACATTGACAATACTGAAACTGATGGTGATCACTATATAGAAGGGGAGGGGTTGAGTTACAGAGAGACTAAAACTGCTGGTGATCACTACAGGCCCTATAGAAGGGGGGAGGGGGGTGAGTTACAGAAAACATTGACAATACTTAAACTGCCGGTGATCACTATAGGCCCTATGGAAGGGGAGGGGTTGAGTTACAGAAAACGTTGACAAGACTTAAACTGTGAGTTACAGAAAACAATGACAAAAATAAAACTGATGGTGATCA
>RQTK01000102.1:0-64086 GCA_003991915.1 Elysia chlorotica | reverse complement strand
ACTTTTAGGAACAGACCACGCCATCTTCCAGCCAGAATGAGACTGTCCACCTCCCGAAAGATTCCTGGAAGGATATCCATCTTGTCATCGAAGTTTACCCCTCCCAAAATGACAAGGAACTTTCTTCTTGGGTAGTTTAGGAGCTTCGCCAGGTACTGGTTTAAGCGAAAAGATGATGAGAAGTATGTGTTAAGTTTTTCGTGCTCTGAGTTCTCAAAAAATTGGGTAGGTAAAGGGCTATGCTAAATGCAGTTTTTACGACATGTAGTAAGAATTACATGATAGGTATAGATAGGGAGTACAGCCTTTTAGATGACACTGTATGACAACATGAAACTAATCAACAAACTACACCAAACCAAATCACACCAAACAAAACCAAACAACACGAAACCAAACAAAACCAAACAAAACCAAACCAAACCACACCAAACCAAACGATACCAACCCACACTAAACCACACGAAATAAAACTGCACCAAACAACACCAAACTAAACCACACTAAATCGCATTAAACCAAACCAACAAATAATCTCGAACCGCACCAACTCATACTAAACCAGCAATTTAACGAAATCGAACAACAAAAAAACACCAAACCACATTATTATTTCACCCTAACCGCTCCACTCCCAAAAAACAACAACATAACAACAACAACAACAACAACAACAACAACAACAACAACAACAACAACAACAACAACAACAACAACAAAAAACCAACCAACAAAAACATCAAATCAGCAAAAAAACAAAACCAAAAAACAACAACCCAGAAACAAGAACAAAACAAAAAAATAAATAAAAAATAAAATACAATAAATAAAATAAAAAAATAAATAAAATAAAATAAATACTGAGCTCTTTGGCAGTGTATGTTAGTCACCCTGAGATTTTACATGTATTATAATATATTATGGCTGGAAAACATTCGCTAGAAAAGTGAAGCTACAGACATTAGGGATATTTTGAAGCTCAACAAGCAACTGTTTCTATAATTGTTCGGACTTCTGTCACATACCCAGAGTTGAGAATGCCCCAACACAAAAAGGCTGAAATCTAGGAACCTTCTTACAAAAAGGAGGAAAACATGCTTAGAAACAGATAAAAAAAAGGGGCCCAAGACGAAAAGGAGGTACTAGATTAAAAAATGGAGGATTTCAACCTAAAGGAAGAGGATTCTCAGCCCTGATTCTGAAAGTCCGTGATACTGGTTTGGTACACAAAGGCCTCTTCTAACGTCAAGTTCTTGTGCGCGCGATGAGATCATAGCAAAGACAACACCGAGTAAGCTCCCATCAGCAGAAGATATCACGATACGTACACAAGACGTTAAGGTTGGTGGCCATTACGTCGAATCATTAATTTTAACATACCAACCCTCAGCTCAGCTTGACATGTTTTAACCTTTTCTACCATACCCTGGTACTACAAAAAAGTGTTGCATTTGAGTCGTACATGAGCCGTTTTTGGCTTACCATTCTCTGTGAGTCATTGTTGGGTTTACGGTCTCAGTTACATAAAGACATAGATTATCAGTTTTAGATTCATTAAGATTTTTAACATGACTGACTACACTAAATTCCGTACATGTTCTATGGTACCTGCTAATGTTTACGTTTGTTCTCTTCACAGACTTTGAGCACGAGACATGTACACCCGGGTCTAGATTAATACAAATGTATCTAACTACGACACGCGCTCACATGACGGTCTAGAGTTCTACATTGTAACTACATTACTACTAGCTGAATAGCCTGCTGGGTATCAGATTAATCAAACTGCTCTAGTTTCCTCCCGAGAAGATAAACAAGCTGCAGATAACTACACGAAAAGAAAAATTTCAAATTCCAGCCTTTTGGTTGTTTTGTTTTTTCGACCAGTCTTGCATACAACCGTTCGAATAAAAACAAAACAAAACAAAAACAAAACACCAATAAAAAGATCCACACATGTATTTGATTTGTTTGAATCAATTCGAATTTGATCAATAATTGGTGAAATGCGTTCAGAAAGAAAACCCCCCAAAATAAAATAAAAAAAAAAACAACAACGAAGGAATGAGAACCTGCGCCGGCGAGAGAGCGGAGCTCAATTCTAGGGCAAGACTGAGCCTAGTTTGTCCAACGGGGGTTTGTTCTCGACTATTAAAACTCCCAAGGAGGTTCAACTCGGCAACGAGTTCTAAGTCATAGTGTCCGACAATTGCTTTACATGTCGCGACGCAAGAAGACAGTGAGGGTACGGAGGCATCTGCCTCAGCCGCTCACATTTTTCTCTCAAAAAGGTCACATCTTTCTCTCAAAACGTAACGATAAAAGGGTCGTGATTGCGTCATCCGTTAAAGTTGGTCCAATCGTCATAATGGAGGTCATATAGTCCCAGTTATGTACGCTTAGGCTTGTACCAAAAGACGACCAAAAGGCTGTCGTCCGCAGGACATAGCTATTGTTCACTCTGTTCAATGAGGTTAAAACTGGTCAGCATGTAGATCAGGGATCTAATAGCTGTGCAGATCCCTTATTCCTGATCTGCATATTAGGGGTTTGTTCTCGACTTTTTAAAACTCCCAAGGAGGTTCAACTCGGCAACGAGTTCTAAGTAAGTCGGTGCCGACAATTGCTTTACTTCTAGGGCAACACTGAGCCTAGTTTCTCCAACGAGGGTTTGTTCTCGACAATTAAGACTCGCAAGGAGTTCAACTCGGCAATGAGTTCTAAAAAGTAGAGTCCGACAATTGCTTTACGTGTCGCCACACAAGAAGACAGTGGGGGTACGGGGGCACCTGCCTCAGCCGATCACATTTTCTTTCTAAAAAAGGTCACATCTTTCTCTCAAACGATAAAAGGGTGGTGATTGCGTTATCCGTTAAAGTTGAGCCGATCGTGGCTTACACATGACAGGTCATATAGTCCCAGTTATGTTAGGCTTGCACCAAAAGAAGACCAAAAGGCTGTCGGTCGCAGGACATAGCTATCGGTCACTCTGTTCAAAGTGGTTAAAACTGGTCAGCATGTAGATCAGGGATCTAATAGCTTTGGGGATCACCTATTCCTGATCTGCATATTAAGTACGCCATCATCTTCGCTTTCATTGATCGCAACGTCTTTTTAATGACATTGTTTCGCACATCGACATGGTTACAATCTATGCCCACATCGCCGCTTATTTAGAGAACTAAGATCATAGTTTATGTCATAACAGAGATATCATTAGATCATGCCAGGGATATCAGCCAAGCTTCCGCTGGCTGGACACGGTGATCACTGAGACGTGATCACTAGCCTTGTGATATATGGAGAGATAGAGGAGAGATAGAGGATAGATAGATATATAGATGAATAGAAGATAGATAAATAGTTAGCTAGCTAGACATGTAGATAGAATGGATAGATAGATAGATGGAGGGATAGATAGATAGCTAGATAGGCAGATAGTTATTTAGATAGAGAGATAGATAGATAGATAGATAGATAGATAGATAGATAGATAGATAGATAGATAGAGAGAGAGAGAGAGAGAGAGAGAGAGAGAGAGAGAGAGGCGGAAAGAAAGACGAATGGAGGGAGAGGAAGTGGGGTGAGAAAGGGCACAGCAAGAGAAGAAAATTAAAAATTTCATGGACTGGCCAACTTTATTCACACAGACCAATATTTCCTGGAATCTCTACCCAAACTCGTGGCTCGAGGCTTTGATGCTCAAGCCTGCGATTTTCACTTTCAATGTGTTTTTTATTAGAAATCGTGGGCGCCAAAAAAGATTTGAACCTCCGACCCATTGTTACTGACTGAGAGCCCTGATCAGCTGAGCGTGTCTGTTGTTGCTTAATAGCGTCCAACGTCAGCACTATAAGATATTATGGACGAGTCCCAAAACTGACGACTGACAAGTTTACGTGCTGCCACACATAGAGTGCGGTGATACCATGGCTCTGTCTCAGCCGGTTACATTAACATGTACTGACACCGACCCAACCAGTAGGGAACGAAAACATCTGAGCGGGGCTAGAACCACGGCCCTCCTTCGCCGAAAGCCGATGTCCTGCAACAAGGCTAACGTGGCACGTGACCGACTCAGGAGCAGCGACCCAAATGTGAATTATGCTTCGTCACTAGTGGTTTTGAGCAGGCCACTACACATACCACCATCACCAGTAGTAGTACCAACAGTGGCAAGATTTTATCACCTGTGACCCGCCACGAATAAACCATTAGTACCAATGTCATACTTAAAGCACCCACCATACCCAGCAGACAACGCCCACATCAACACTAATAAGAAGCAACCTTGACCTTTGCCAGTTATCACTATCTCGAATTTCTCGCCACTGGTGTCCGAGTTGATGCAATTCGTGTTATTCAAAGTTTAACTGACCGCGAGACGTTGTTATTCAAAGTTTAACTGACCGCGAGACGGCAACAACTAATGGACGATACAAGGTTTACGTTATGTATTATATTAACACGCTTCATCGACGGTGAAAAGGAAATGTAATTAGCCAAAAGAACAAATTAATGTTATTCGTTCAAAATATAACAAATTTACTGCTAAGGGACTGTAATACAATACAATGTATTAAAATTTAGGGCCATTATTGAATTATGTTCATCAGTTACTGTGAGACATTGATTAACGCACAAAACATTTTAACGTAGTTAATTATCCTGGGCAGACAAAGCCTCATTTACATTATGCTGGTCTCATATCGACTAGAATCTACACGCCGGGATATGTGATAAGTGATTACTTGTATGGTGAGATGAGGGCGGGCAAGGACCTACGTCATCTATCCTGTGGTTAGAACAGACTTCATCGTCGACACACGAGCGCGCGCCTTCCAACCAGTGGGTTTACGATCAAACCGCCTTGGTTTCCAACTGGCTTGTTCAGTGTAACTTGTGACCGGCTGAGACAGAAGGCACAGAAGGCATGGGATACCAGCTCTGTAAAACAACACGTAAAAGTTGTCGGACTTCAGTCTTGCATACCTTTCCCTCTACTGTTAACTGATTAGTTCTTAAAGGAAAGAGGCTTCTCTTGATCGAAGGTTATCTAAACTTTAGCTTGCGAGCTTCTTTTTTATTAGCTGGATTTTAGTTTTTAATAATGGTACCAGTAGCGGAAAGCTCTGAACAACCGCGTACCAAAAAAGGTGCACCTGGCGTAAATAAAAGAATTGCAACATCATCAATGTACAGAAACACCGTCTTATGATATACAATGTATAATCAAACAAAGCTAGGAGGAACATAGTTTCGCAGTGCCGGTGATAACGTAGAACAGGTAAAACAACCTCATGTAAAAACACAGTGCCACACCTGAAGAAACAGCATCAAACAGCGCTGCGTCCGTCACACTCACACCCTGCTCTTTCGTAGGGGGGACGCGGTGGTCCTGGGGAGGAACATCGGCTTACGACGCAAAAGATCCGTGGTTCGAGCCCTAGCGATTTCGCTGCTTACTGGTTGGGTCGGTGTCAGTTTAATTTGATCGACTGAGAACGGAGTCATGGTATGTCCGCCCTGTCTCGTGTGTGGCAGTACATACAAGTGTCAGATGTCGGTCCTGTGGCCCGTCCACAATATAACCTATATAGTGCTGATGTTGGACGTTACACCAACTCAACTACTACTACAACTACTACTACTACTACTACTACTACTACTACTACTACTACTACTACTACTACTACTACTACTACTACTACTACTACTACTACTTCCACAGCGTTAAAAAGAAAACTTTTTAATTATAGTCCAAGCAGCACGACGCATTGCGATTTAACCTTCAGATAAGCACTCTGTATTTATTTATTTATTTTTTTTTGCTCACTTGCGCACCCCCCCCCTCCCCTCTTTCCCTATCTCTCTCTATCTCTCTCTGTCTCAGTCTCTCCCTTCTCCAATTGATAAAGTAAAGCGCAATGGTCACGCACTGTAAAGATAACATATATACCGACATTGTGATAGGTTGTCTACCCTGTCTGCTGTGACATAACGATGACTAAACGCAATAACGTGATAGAAAATAAGACATTCAAAAGCAAACAACAATAATGCTGTTTCATAACGGTAACAAAACAGGTCTCATTTGGCATACCCGCAGCATGAGTGATGTGAGGTTGGCAACCTTACAAGTGGTCATTCCTCTCTGCCACACATGCATGGTATGGGTGGCAAAAACAAATAAATAATCAGAAGCAAAACGATAACAACCCATCTAAAAAAAACAGCAGAAGAAAAGAAAGAGGCGAAAGAGAGAGAGAGAGAGAGAGAGAGAGAGAGAGAGAGAGAGAGAGAGAGAGAGAGAGAGAGAGAGAGATAAAAGGGGAAAAAAAATAAAGAGAAAGAGAGACATTACGATAGCGGGAGAGGACGGGCAAGAGACACACAGACATACAGAGGGGCTAGAGAGAAAGAGATAAAGTAGTAAAAGTATAATTTGTCGAACAGTCTAAAATACAATGCAGCAACCAATACGACAGACGCGGCTGTTACTATACTCAAAATGTCAACAAGAAAAAAAAAACATCACAGTCAACTCTGTCTTGCTCTTAGTGGATATCCAAGGGACGTACACAGTCATCCACTCAGATAATGTGCAACTTTTAATTTTACACATGTACAACAAAATAATACAAATAGCTAAACCAGCAGGTTTTAGGAACAAAACTCCAATGAAGATGGACCCATGATTATGATGCGTCTAACGGAAATAAGCACAGCAGTTATTGCGCTTCATCATTGGGGCCGTGTTTTCAAAGTACCCATGTCCTTGCATAAGTGTACGGCTACACCAAGCTAAACCAAGCGTGGGTCGACAGTATCATAAGACAAAGTTGTCGATCCTGGTATATCTTGCCCAAGCAACACAGATGCCAGCCGAAGCATGTGATGCCAGGATCAAAGGTCACCGGTCAGCGGGGAATCGCTCTTCGCACATACACGCGAGCCTAGATTCTGGCTTGGCCAGCTATCTAGGTCAAATTGTGCCCAGCGGTTATGCGATTAGCTAACTTTTCAAATATTTAAAAAACTACGCTGATTTCATATATCATTTTTATTGTGACCCTATTTTATTACTATCTGAGACTAAATATACTACTTGGATCTATACTTATGAAGGCATTCTGGAGAAAAGTGTGTTTAAAGTTTTGAATCGAGAGCCGGAAAACAATGGCGGTCGTCCAACACAGATCAAGTTTTGCCTCCCCATAGCAAAACACAGAAACCGTCGTGCGACGCGGAAGCTGGTAACCGTCGCACGACAGCCGGTCTATCTTCAGAAACGATTAACCACTGAAAATTGGATCTCCGCATATTGCCTGTGTATGGCCAGGATGCATGTATGAGTTGGTATATCTTCAGCTTAAGTGTACGGCTACACCAAGCTAAACCAAGCGTGGGTCGACAGTATCATAAGACAAAGTTGTCGATCCTGGTATATCTTGCCCAAGCAACACAGATGCCAGCCGAAGCATGTGATGCCAGGATCAAAGGTCACCGGTCAGCGGGGAATCGCTCTTCGCACATACACGCGAGCCTAGATTCTGGCTTGGCCAGCTATCTAGGTCAAATTGTGCCCAGCGGTTATGCGATTAGCTAACTTTTCAAATATTTAAAAAACTACGCTGATTTCATATATCATTTTTATTGTGACCCTATTTTATTACTATCTGAGACTAAATATACTACTTGGATCTATACTTATGAAGGCATTCTGGAGAAAAGTGTGTTTAAAGTTTTGAATCGAGAGCCGGAAAACAATGGCGGTCGTCCAACACAGATCAAGTTTTGCCTCCCCATAGCAAAACACAGAAACCGTCGTGCGACGCGGAAGCTGGTAACCGTCGCACGACAGCCGGTTTATCTTCAGAAACGATTAACCACTGAAAATTGGATCTCCGCATATTGCCTGTGTATGGCCAGGATGCATGTATGAGTTGGTATATTTTCAGCTTATATAAACCTAAGGTCCGCAATAATTGCCTAGTGCTGACTTTGGACGTTAAGCAGCAAAACAACAACAACTAAACAACTAACCTAACGTCGACAGTATAGCCTATATATTGGTGACTTAAGATGCTAGGAAGCAAAAAAACAAAAAACAAAAACAAAAACAAAACCAAAAAAAACCCCAAAGGAACCTAAGGTCCACAGAATACCCACTACACGTATAATGCCAGCGTTGAGCGCTAGGCAACAACTGACCAAACGTACCTTCTCAGGGGCGTTGATGACACCCAGGTTGTAGCCGAACTGGAAGGAGCCCATGGTGGCGCCCACTATTGCGAGCAGGAGTCGCCCGGTCACGTGCTGAGGATACAGAACAGAGTGGCTGGTATTAGTGCCGGAGTCATGGGGCAGTTGTTTAATTAATATTATAAACAGAGTGTCTGGTCTTAGTGCCGGAGTCATGGGGCAGTTGTTTAACTAATATTATAAACAGAGTGTCTGGTCTTAGTGCCGGAATCATGGGGCAGTTGTTTAATTAATATTATAAACAGAGTGTCTGGTCTTAGTGCCGGAATCATGGGGCAGTTGTTTAATTAATATTATAAACAGAGTGTCTGGTCTTAGTGCCGGAATCATGGGGCAGTTGTTTAACTAATATTATAAACAGAGTGTCTGGTATTAGTGCCGGAGTCATGGGGCAGTTTAAATTATATCATATACGACTCTCTGTTCATTGACAAGGTGAGATCAGATCTAAGATTGGCGGCATTTAATATTGTCACACTTATTGCAACCCAGCGGAAAAGCAATTAATTAGCATGCTCGTCTTTCTGTTCTGTCAATGAAAAAAAAAGTATACAGCGTCCATAGGCACTTCTAATGCTATTTCAGGCAGTTGTACAGTGTTATGTTGCTAAACTAGGTAAACTTTTAGGATTTTCAGAGCCTAATTAAGTTCCAGGTTTTCCAAGACCAATAGAAAAATTTCAGGGATTTTCCAGGATTTCAGGATTTGCTGGACCATAGTATTATGGAAACATCGTTATCAGGATTTATAGCGTGACATGCTGGGGACACAGATAGTGAAAGAATCACAGGGCATGACAGTTCTTTACTATAGAGTAATGTGTGGGCAGCTGTTTATAAGGCTTATAGAGCGATGTATGGGCAGTTGTTTACATGGATTATAGAGTGACGTGTGGGCAGTTGTTTATAATGCTCATAGAGCGACGTATGGGCAGTTGTTTATAAGAGTTATAGAGTGACGCGTAGGCAGTAATATTGTTTATAAGTAGCGTATAGTAACGTATAAGGTTTAAAGAGTCACGTGTGGCCTAACGTGTGGGCAGTTGTTTATAAGGATTATAGAGTGACGTGTGGACAGTGATGTTGTTTATAAGGATTAAAGTGTGACATGTGGGCAGTTGTTTACAAGGATATAGAGTGGCGTATGGGCACTTGTTTATAAGGATTATAGGGTGACGTGTGGGCAGTTTTTTTTAGCATTATAGAGTGACGTGTGGGCAGTTGTTTACAAGGATTATAGAGTGACGTGTGGGCAGTTGTTTACAAGGATTATAAAGTGGCGTGTGGCAGTTGTTTACAAGGATTATAGATTGGCGTGTGCTATTCTGATTTTCGAACACTGCTCCACTTTGTCCTCCACCACTTCCTCCTCCTCCTCATCATCATAGTTCCTTTGGTTAAGTCTTTTATCACCATCATAAACCTCATTCCTTGGATCTTTCGGAACCGTCAATCAAAAATAAGTTTTAAACAAGTGCTTATTACTCTTGTTCTCAAACGCTATAAACTGACTGCCTCGCAAAATTGTATGCGAAATAAACCCTACTTTAAGAATGCACCTACAAAAGGCTGGATGATGTGTATTAAAAAATTATAATATTTAACACCGACCTCACCACACAAGTTAGCCCAGTAATTTTGACTGATGATAGCCAGCTCAGTCGGTTAGTGTCCCGAATAGACTAGCGAGGGGTCCCAGGTTCGAGTCTGAGCCTACTAACCTGTCTCTATTAATGAATCTTCAATAAACTTATGGATCGTAAAGTTCATCAAAGATACCTTGTACCGTAAAATCGTTTAAAATATTATTAACACAACAAAAAAAAACAAGAATGAAAAAACACTCATCCTATAACAACATCATCATAATCATCATCATCAGCAGCGCACAACAATTACAACAACAACAGCAACAACAATATAGCTTCAATTTCCTAAACTGTACAAACAGCTTATACATTTCAATCCGCTAAACCACAACCCAAACAACACTGAGCATCCCCGGGACTTACTTTAGAGGAGGGAGGCTTGTACAGTTTGTCGACAGCGACCTGTATCTGGTCGGTGGACTGCTTTTCTGTTTGGCCTTCGTTGCCGTGCTGCTCCGCCGCCATCTTCGTGTACTGGGCTCCGGCCCGCTCGGTGGACTTGTACATTCTGCCTGGCGCCTTGCGCTCGCGGCGCTTATGAAGAACAGAGTGGTACTGGTAGGCCTAGGCCAGTGAGGGCAGGGCGAGGGCAGGGCGAATCTAGACCACCAGGCAAGCGCTATGCAGCTCCGCGAGGCGTTAGTCTTCTACAATGTTCTGCTTATTCGTTAATCTAGAAACATACATGTGTAGATTGTTGTTTTTTTTTTTCTTCGAGTAGTCTTCAGAACTACCAACCTGTATGTTTTGTTGCTTAACGCGTCCAAGGTCAGCACTGTAAAGGCTATATCATGGACGGGGTCCAAGACTCACGGTTTGTCTCTTTTTTTCTCTTCTCAGTCGCTCACACTACACTAGATGGAAACCTGTCGATGCGCCAATGAGACATAAAACAGCATTAGGATGGAAAGTGATTTTTAGACGGTAAAGCAAAAAAAAACAAACAACAAAACAAAACAAAACAAAAAAAAAGGGATGCGCAGTTTAATTGTTTAGGAAAAAGGCAAATGCTTGATTATAAGTGAAAAGGAAGTGGTGCTAAAGCAAAGGAATGTAAAGCTTACGTATACGTTATTATAGATACTTCTTTTGAAATATAACGACACCAACAAAATAAAAAATAAAATAAAAGAAGAATGTAGAACGAACAGAAAGAAGAAGAAAGAAAAAAAGATAAGAACTTTTTTGTCCTTTAAAGGCACATTTGGTGGTCAATATATACAGCAAATCAAAACAGTACAGATAGTAATAAAAATAGATATAATAACAATAATAATAATAATAATAATAATAATAATAATAATAATAATAATAATAATAATAATAATATTTGTGATAGCAATATTATTCAAATAATAATACTAGCTTGACTGCGGATTCGTGTACCTTTGAAGTCTACATTGTTCTAAGGCTCTTGGCCTCCTTGAGTGCTCAGAAAAACTTAACTGTCTGCAAAGAGGATAGTTTCATCTTTTAATTTTTTTTTAAATTTGACATTTACATAATATTAGCACAACTTTGCTGCATTTGGAGATCACACTCAATTACTGATTAAATTTAAAAAAAAAAACACATTATTTTCTTATCGACATTGAATGAATTCAGTTTCCTCAAAAAGTACAGACCAGTATTTAAGCGTTTCAGAAGAGCAATGGTATGAGGATTCCATTTTAATTTACTGTCTAAAATGACATCAAGATACATGTTAGTGTCTACTTGTTCGCCTTTGATAAAGAGGGGATACATTAATGTTTTCTTCTTTCTGAAATCGATAAGTATTTCTTTTCCTTTATTCACATTTAAAAGTAAGTCATCATCTCTACAACAACTGACAACATCGGATTGTCTCTATCGATAGTTTGCTTCATATTTACCTTTTTATGGAATGGATATATATATGTCTTCAGCAAATTTGAATAAATGAGTATCACTTTTTTTATACACCTCAGCTAAACTTTAAGCGTTTCTGCTTTTTTAATCATATTAATAATTAATAAAATAAAATATTTAATTATTGAATACCAAGTTATAAAGATATATCACATGGAAAATATAATAGGGCAACTGAAATATTATGCTTAAATGAAATTTAAATGTTTAATGCTTTGTCCTATTTAAAAGAAAAAGGAAAAATGCTGATAAGAGAGGGATGAGCTTAGGATGTTGGTTAAAGTACAAACCAAAGTGACTTTATAATCTGTGTCTAAAGATGGACCTTCACCCAGGTTTGTAAGAACACGGATAAAAGTCAATACATGTTTACAGCACCCTCCATAAATTTTTTTTATTGACAAGAAAACAGTATATTTCACAAAAATGAATATAACTTTACTGTACGTGGTAATCCCAATTACTGTCGATACAAAAAATGTATATATGCAAAACAGAATAGCTGTCACAAGAAAGAAGCTTTATAGAAGGCCTATAGCTGCAAAAACACATGCCTGGAAAAAAACTGGGCAAAAAAAGAAATATAGGTGATGAAACAGCTCCCTGAGGAGCTCCAGTGCTAGTGAAAATAGTACCTAAAATAACTGTGTAGGAACAGTTTTCTTTTTGAATATTGTTTAACTTTACATATTGAGGACTTGAGGTCAGAAAATTAATGATCCAAGAAATCAGATTAATGTTCAAATTAATCTTTTGCAATTTAGATATCACCAGGTGTGATTGCATTGGTATTGAAATCTGACTCAAAATCAATTTAACCAATATTCTACAATAATTTGTAGGAACGTCAAGATGTCTATACCATGAAGAAGTATGGCCTCTTCAACATTTTTTTTCTCTATATGATTGAGGAATAGGATAATAAAAATTGAAGAGGGGACAAAGGATAAACATGGAAGGATGATAACGGAAAAGAAGAAAATAAAATAAAAAGAACAGGAACAATGTCAACAACATTAAGAATGTAGTAAAGATAGAGAAATAGGAAGATGATTAGATAGGTTAAGGACATCTTTCTCTTTTTCTTTAAAAAAAAAAATGTGCTCCTGCTTAGTGTACATAAGGAGGGATTGCTGAGTGAACAAGCTTTAAGCCAGAATGTTAAACAGAAGAGATAGCTGGACTGGAAATGGAGTTCAAGTGGAAAACTAGAGTGGGATATTGAGGGGGAGCGGGAGGGAGTAAGGGAGAGAGGGGGAAAGAGAGAGAAAGAAACAGTAGACAGAGAGGGAGGGAAAGAGAGAGGAGGAGAGAGAAATGAGTGGGAAGGAGAGAGAGAGGGGGGTTGAGAAAGATAGAGGAAGCGAGTGTGAGGTGTTTGTGTGTATACATGTGTTTGTGTGATAGACAGGAAGCAGATAACCTAATATTATACGAGATTTAAGAAGAAAAAGAAGCAGATAAAGATATACTATTAGTGTAAAATAATAATAGGATTAGACGAGGTAAAGGTTCAGAGGAAGTAGAGGACTAGAGAGAAAATAAAGGGCAGAGAGTGTAGAGGAATTTAGGGGAGTACATGAGGCGATGAAAGACCAGGATTAGAGGAAATTTAGGAATTGATTGTGATATATGTGAACATAGAATTAGAATAAAATGACAGATTATAAATATAAAAAAAACACAGGTATAGAAACAATATTATTGACAGATTATAAATATAAAAAAAACACAGGTATAGAAACAATATTATAAGTAGCCTAAATAATAGATAACAATTTTAAGAAAGATAGAGAAATAATTTTATAGGTGAATATTGTAGAACCAAGTGAGGCGTTTTAACAGGGAGGATGAGGATGTCCGTAGCTTAATCGAACTAGATCTAGATATCAATCTAAACATTTCCTTAATTCTTTTTTTTTTTTCTTAAGAATTTTAGTTCAGCTTAAAATCCTCAGTGAAATAGTACAATTTTATACCTAATTTAAGATTTTTCATTGAGGTGCTTTAGACCGAAACACTGTGTAGTAAAAACTACTATAAGTCCTGAGTGTAATCTGAAATAGCTAGATTGTTCTTAGATCTCCAGCCTATCTCTAGGTAGAAGTCTAGATATAAACGTAGATCTAGATCTAGATTTACTGTTTAATTTGCATTCTTATTTGAAAGAGAACAAGGTTCCGATGATACTACAACGTGATCCAGACCAAAATGTCCTAAATTAGAGGATCATATACTGATGAAATTTCATGACCAGCTTCATGTTTATCGAAATGTTCATAATTATGATTAAATGTCATCTAGATCTAGATCTAGATTCTAGATGAAGCTTAGATAATTACCCCTCACACCAATCATGTGTCAACTCAATCACTGCTCAAGAGTCAAGATTTTGTTATGATTTAGGGTCAAGGCCAAAGAAATTGGCGTGGGTAATGGTACTGTATGTTGTGGATCAATATTAGCAAGTCACCCGTGCTCGCGGTCTGCTATGCAGAAAAGAAATAATTTCTTCGCCGTAATCTCGTTTTTATTTATAATTATTGTAAGTTGATTAACGATAAAAATGCCCACTTATGAAAAGACCGAGTCTACTCGCACTACATGGAGTGTTTTTGTCGAAATTTTGCTATATTACCGTATGTGTACGCCTATGACGCCTATTCTGTCAATGGAAGAAGAAAAACGCACACCTAGGCAACTGAGGGACACGATAAAAATAACAAAACTAAAGGTTATGAAAGTGTAGACGTTTTGCTTTTATTGGCTTCATCTGATTAATACAATTTTAAATAAGATACATACTATGTTTTTATCAATTAATATTAAATTGTGCCGTTCAGTATAATTTTCTAGGAGTCTAAACTCTGTGTGTCGCAATAGTTCCATTAAGACAGTAAACCATCTTTTTGTCACCTGGTTGTATATTGGCTTTACCCAGGTAGATATTCACAGTCTCAATCTCCGTTGAATAGGTAATTGTCATTTACGTCGCAAGTGTCCAGCACTACTTTGTTTTTCTTTTTTTCTTTCATAGACTTTTAGGTAAACCTTTTTTTTTCAATTTCTGCGCAAACAGAACACTGTTGTTGGCAAGTATCAGCTGAGATAATAAATAGCTATGGGTGTTTATCCGCTTTTTTCTGGCTTTACAGACAACAGCATTGGTGATGCAGTAGACATGTATTGAATAGTTTGATGGAGATTTTATCATCCTGTCTTTCGAGCTGGATCTTCCCGCTGTCTATGTGAAGCTTTTGGTTAACTGTTGATATAGTCCCTCTGTAGACATCTAGGATGGTGGTTATGCATGTCGGATTGTAGCATTGGTGTTCAATGCTTAGAAGAGTGGTTTGAATGCTTTCTCACAATCAACAAAATTTATGCGAAACAGTGTATTAAACTTGGTTTGTCGGAAGTTTTTGATACATATTATATACTACCCGTGTAACCCTCATTGTACATTTTTCTAGACCAATAAAGGAGCCTTACTATTTTCTTCTTCTTCTTTTTCATCTTTAGTAATACTGCTCAAATTCAACATCATTATTGGATGTCAGTAGCAGGTTTGATCACACTTTTTCATCATCATTTTTTTTTCAACTTGTATTAAATTTTCCCCCTTTATTTTGTTTATAAAATTATTTTCACCATGACTTCGACATCCTCTCTCGGCACTCCCAGCTGCCTGGGGGATATCGTTCCATTCTCACATTGTTTTAGGGAAGACTGATTGTATTCGAAGTTCTTTCTTGCAGGGGATTCTTTTTAATTGTCTGCTTAAAACTTGACTGCGTCTGACATGCGCCACAGCTTGCTGCAGTTCATTGCATTGGCAGTGCCGATACGGATTTTAGAGTGAGTCCAGGGGTTTTGTGACGATGTTGCAGGGTCTCCCAGTTTAGAATTTGTAGCAATGCGGGCTGCACGATATTTTTGGATTCTTGCTAATCGGTGATATCTTCCTTTTCGTAAGTGTCCAATTGTAGTTGCATAATTTTAGTTTAGGGTGTAAAGATCTCTTAAAGCCTCTGTGTTTGATGGTCCTCGAGTTAATTTTCAGGGTGCGTCGCATGAAACCGAGTAGTCTATTTTCATTACAGACCAAATCGTTAATGTGATGTGTCCATTCTCCATTAGGCTGAGCAGTTATATCAAGATATTGGATCTTATCTACAATTTGAAGCTTCTGGCTATGGAGATAATATGATGAGTCATTTTTGGCGCAGTTTTGGTCGAACAGACCTGTTAGTTTAGATGCTATTGTTTTTTTTTCTACAGTGAAGCCGCAGTAATAAGTCTATGGCGAGTGCTTTGTCTCGTTTTAGCTGCTTTATTGTATTTTCAGTCTCTGGCAGTTGTATAGATGTTGTTGTTAGCGCTACCACTGAACCACAAGGGAAGTTGGTGTTGCCAGTATTTCATGAGTTGTGCAAGTTTACATAACATTCTCCAAATCGTTTAATTTTCCTGATTAAATCGTGGCTGATAGTTTCATTTCCTGTAACTCGATAGGCGTGTATGATGAAGATCCATAGCTAATTGTGTATTCCCAAATTTCCAATGCAGCTTGTGCACACATTCTAGGTTCACTAAGAGTCATAGAGGGTTAAATTATTGATAACTCTGAATACAACAAAGGAAGGATAAGAACCGAACATGTCTTGAATATAAGAGAAGTAGAACATAAAATATCTATCTGAGAGGACAGAATGAAAGACTCGATACACATATTCAACATATTTGGATTGAAGTGCTACATGACCCCAAGCTCCAATTCAAACCATTGTACATTTAAAGTAAAAATTGAACACAATACAGCCAAGCGCAATTTTAACATCCCATGGTCTTTCCTCCTTTACGATGGACTTGTGATTTTCACCGGTATGTCTTTTTATTATTTTTGTTGTTGTTGTTGTGAACTTTTCGTTATAATATTTCATTACCTGAAATTGAGGCACACAATAACACACACATTGACATACTTTGATACTATTTTGTCATTAATCATGAAAGAATCATTGTATTAAATGCTCCTTAAATTTTAATAGTTTAAACGTGGAAACACAGTGGATGTCGCACCATCTCGCCCAAGCTTCTCTTTTTTGCAGCGAGAATTTATTTCATATGAAAAGTGTTACAGTAAACAGAGTAGAAGCCTAAAAAAAGCCCGCCTCTTTTGTCGCCTTTCCTAATAGAGAGAGAGAGAGAGAGAGAGAGAGGGCGATGGCACAGCTCCTGATGCACGAAGCAGACTTGGATCCCAGAGCTAGGGAGGGGCTGCAGGTGCTAGGTGCACATCGTGGACAGGGAGATAACCTTTCACATGCAGCACAAGCGGCAGGAGAACAAGCTCGGGATGATCAAACAGGACATCAACAGAATCTACAAGTAAGGAGGATTTGGGTGGGGAGCTGTGTGGAGATCACATCCGTATTATTCCCACTCTCTTTTGATTGAGATGTATAATTATAATCACTAAACATAAGCGAGTTTCACAAACGGAACATTTACATATACACGTAACAAATTTGCGTAGCCTTTTAAGTAAAATTAACTTAACTGTTTATAACTGTATAATTAAATTGACTTTTGTTTATTGTTCTCTATCTACATAAATGTCAACGGCAAATCACAAAACGGTAAGGGGAACAACTCTGTCTTGCTGCGCCACTGTAAGGGGGGTAGCCCAAACTCAGTCTCTACCAGTGAGAGCACATCAAGGAAACATAAGTTGACAGAGACCTCAAATAAAAGACAACTCCACAGAGACACGAAGGAAACATAACTCTACAGAGACATCATGGAAACATTATTTGTTATATTATTGATTAAGTCCACAGAGACACCAAGAAAACATAACTCCACAAAGACACCAAGAAAACATAACTCCAGAGAGACATCAAAGAAGCACAACTCATAAGATGATCTAGACATTTATATTGTTCTAAATGTTTGTATTTGGACTAATTCATCTCCAGTATATAAGCCTTGTTTATGCACGTTGTACACGTTTTTATAATGATTGCAAATAGATGTTTTAGACAATGTATGACTATTTTTGTACACAAGTTTTGTTTAAAATACACTTAATTGTAATGAAGACAATTACACGTTTTAGACATTACTATTGTTGTATATACTTTTTGTGTATACCTTATTATTATAATGACAACTAGATGTTTTGGGCAATGTATTACTAAATATTGTATATACGTTTTGTTTATAGTACATCTTATTGTAATGATGACAACTAGATCTTTTTAGACAACTTTTTAGGCCTACTATTGGTGTAATATAAATTTTGCTTGTAGTACACCTTATTATAATGATGACAACTACATGTTTTAGACAATGTATTACTATTGTTGTAGATAAGTTTTGTTTAAAATACAACTTGTTATAATGATGACAAATAGGTAATTTAGACGATTTATTACTATTATATATATGTTTTGCTTGAAGTACATCTTATTACAATGATGCCAGCCAGATGTTTTAGACAATGTATTACTTTTTTGAATTTCTGTTAAATAGAACCACGCAATGACCTTACCCACAGCGACAAGGAAGGAGCTAGGTGTGCGAATCTGCACCTTTGTGTATAACTGTATTATACATACACGGAAAATGGGACACAACTCATAATACATAATTATGTTCAAATATTATCAACAGTTGCTTCCCTTGTATAAATACTCATCTGGCATCACTAGCACAGCCAGTATACTACAATCTATGCGTACATAACTGGGACATAATATTTATATGATCTCTCAGACTACAATACATGACTCCCAGCTTTTAATTTCTTTGACTATATATATACGCGCAATTGACTGTAGTATAGTTATATAAATAGATCGGATAGTTGCCCTTTGTGCAAAGGCCGGTAAATTTATGCTTGCAGTGCTCTAGCCTACATTGATTCATGAGCACACAGATCTGCTACTGCTAGATTAGTTAAGATCATAGATCTATAAATAGCTATTTATATATATCTATGGTTAAGATCTTTCTTTCATAACGAGCGACTGTCTGTGAAAGTTTGGAGAGGAGGAGGAGGAGGGGTAGGTTGGCTTTAGTTCTAGAACTTCTAGTGTTAGCCGTATGCTTTTGGTTGGACATTTGTATATCTTCTATCAAGACTGGCAGTTAGGTAGAGCGTGTGAAACAATAAATTGAGGAAAGGGAAAGGGAAGGCGGAAGATGGGGCGAATCAGAAAACATTTGTGTTGTGCTGGTTACACAAGATTTATAAGGAAACTAAGGAGATGTACACAAAAGAAGCCATGACCACACAGCACGCTGATGGCTGACTAAGAGGTATTCTTCTTCTTCTTCTTCTTCTTCTTCTTCTTCTTCTTCTTCTTCTTCTTCTTCTTCTTCTTCTTCTTCTTCTTCTTCTTCTTCTTCTTCTTCTTCTTCTTCTTCTTCTTCTTCTTCTTCTTCTTCTTTTCTTCTTCTTCTCTCTCTCTCTCTCTCTCTCTCTCTCTCTCTCTCTCTCTCTCTCTCACTGAGCTACATTTCCTTTTTACCGTTGTACTAGATATAAATACTTTTTTCACAGATCTACTGACAGACCTCCGTGTGAGAGTGAGTCAAGTTGGAAAGCACATGCACAGGAGGAGAAGGGGACAACGGCTCGGGGCCTAGCGATGGTATCCCCACCCCTTTCTAAATTCTGTTGTTTTCATAGTCATGTTCACGCTGCACACAGGCAGGCGCTCAGGTAAAGTGGGCGGTACATAATTGAATTGGGACCAACGGGGTAAGGAGAAAGAGATGGGATACTTACAAGTTGGCTTTGCTACATTCTATGTCCCGCCCACTGCCTTAGTTGTTTGGCTCCGCCTACTGAATGTGACGTAACAAAAAGAGAGCTTGTGGATGCTGTTAAACCTGTGAATTTTTACTGATGTTTGAACAGAAGAAAAGGGGGCGTGAGGATAGTGCCGTTACACCCGGAGGTGCCGTTACAGCACTAGCTGTTATATATAGACTCGACTGTCATGTGTTAAAAACACCATTACTCGCTTAAATGTCAACAGACAGCAACACACACACACACACACACACACACACACACACTGTCTGACAGTTCCCGAAATTAATATAGAAATTAACAGGGAAAGCTCCATTAGACTCTTCAACTTTAGGCTCTTTTAACTCGGCAATACAGCATGCGACGGAAATAGTAAAAACTGCGCTACATGTAATATGAATATGATTAGCCGTGCTTATAGCTTATCGCGCGAGAACGAGATACGAACTTGCCATCCCGAACAAGGGGACCTGGAAACCCAGTCCCATTCGGCTGTGTTCGGTCTCGGTGCGATGTTTTCGACCTCAACCGATCATCACTCGGGTTCCACGGCACCAATTTTCACAAAACAAAGACCAAATGATGAAATGGTCTTTCTTTTTACGTGTATTTAGATACCTGTTAAATTTATGTACAACGATTAGAACCGAAGGTTTGGCGTAAATAGCAGTCTGGGATAGACCCTCTTTGAGTCACGCCTTGTGCGCTAGCCATTGCCCATGCCCATGCTAAAGAAGCGATACTGCCTGGTACACGACTAATCTAGTCTTTTTGGTGTCGCATCGTGCCTGGACCGACCCCAGATTGCCGATCCTACATTTCGAAAAAGGGATCCCTTCGCATAAACTGCATGAACTATTAACCACACTCTCTCCACGCCCCACCTAAGCCAAGCGATAGGCTAATCTATTTATAGTGGTGACGTGGTTAAGGTTATTGGTATATTTTCGGCGACCATGCACAACTTCCGGAGCAATGTGTACATGAAAGGTACAAGAACAACAGCAATATTACTGTTAAATTATAATCTAGAACTAGATTTGATCTAGATATCTAGTTGAAGCATCAATAAGTGCAATATGACTTACCTAAAATAATTATGATAATTTTTTTTTTATTATAACTGTCATATTCAATTCACATCGTCTCGATCCACTGTTTATAGAGTCCTTTTTCTATGGGTTTTTTTACACTCCTGGCCATCATTATTATTTTCACACCTTAAAATGATGTGTAGAAACTTGTCAACTTGTCACCTCTGCTCAAAGAAGATTCAAAAGTCCGCCATTATCGTTACCACAAATAGATTTTGTCACCTGAAATTTAGTGGCGCACCTAAGCCAAGCCATGAAAATAGTCTAAGATTGGTCTACTTTCCACATACACGTAATCCGATCGTGGCTGGTAAAACAGTATCACCTTTTATAAGCAACAGAATGATCTACTACATGTATAAGAAAATCAGCCGCTTTTAAAGTTCTCATCACAGTGCGCTCCACTGGTCCCTTCTCTTGATTGTTGCGTTGCTTATAGTTGTTAAAAATTATTATTTTTTTAAGTATTGTTATAGATAATAGCAGTATCTATGTAGAGTGTAGTAGTGTTGCAACGCAACAGTGTAACAATGTTACAGTGTAGCAATGTAACAGTGTAATAGTGTAACAGTGTAACAGCATAGTAATGTACCAGTGTACCAAAATAACAGTGTAACAGTGTAACAGTGTAACAGTGTAGCATTTTAGCAATGTAGAAGTATAACTGTGTAACAACATAAGAGTGTAGCAATGTAACAGTGTAATAGTGTAATAGTGTTTATTAGTTTATTACTGTACCAGTGTACCAATATAGCAGTGTAACAGGGTAGGAGTGTAGCATTTTAGCAATGTAGAAGTATAACTGTGTAACAGCATAGATTGTAGCAATGTAACAGTGTAATAGTGTAATAGTGTAGCAGTTCATTTTTGTACCAGTGTACCAATATAGCACTTTTTAGCAGTGTAACAGTGTAGCAGTGTAGCATTTTAGCAGTGTAGAAGTATAACTGTGTAACAGCATAGTAATGTACCACTGTACCAAAATAACAGTGTAATAATGTAGCATTTTATCAGTGTAGAAGTATAACAGTTGTCACTGTAACAGCATAGTAATGTACCAGTGTACCAATATAGCAGTGTAACAGTGTAGCAGTGTAGCATTTTAGCAATATAGAGGTGTACAGGTGTAGACGTGTCATCTGAGCAAAAACTATGTAGTGTTCTCTTGTACTGTAGACCAGCAGAGAAATTGGTACCGCTTAACATAAGTTACACTGATTATATCCAGCACCAAAATAGATCCTTATAAAAAAAAATAAGAACAGCGATAAAAAAGGAAACAGGATAAGGATGGCTTTTATTATTTTGAGAGATTCAGAATCCAAATAATCTAAAAATTTAAAATTTAACAAAGATAAGGTGACTTTATGTACACGCAAAACCATAAAAAAATGCTCACATCATAATCAGTCGAACTGGGAACATAACACGTGGATATTGCTATAGGATTTTTTTTTACATTCAGTAACACGGTACTTCTTAGATTGAATTAAAATTGCTTACAAATATTAAAATTATATTGGAAAATAATTCCGAAAATTACTATTATAATTATTCTTTCAACAAAATATCTTGCTAAATCAGCCATCTAAAGAGATTTATGAACTTGATTGGGAAGACAGTTACTAAATCTCAAAGGGCAAAAGTTCTAAACGTTCTAAGTTTAAAAGGTAAGTATAAAACACCCAATACTAGTAAACAAAAAAAAATGTGTCTATATAACTTTATTTTCATTTCTTTTCTTTTTGTTTAAGTTTTTGTTTGGATGTTTTCTGTTGTTGTTTCAGGTTTAGATTTTGTGTGTGTGTGTGTGTGTGTGTGTGTGTGATTGTTATTCTTTTATTTGACATGCTAAATTTTCTCAATTTAAACTTTTTTTTAAATTATAACCATTAACTCACAACACTGATCCAAATACTTGAAAAGTATTAAACTCATCGTGATCAACATATTAGGCAATGAAACTCTGGTGTCCAAAATAAGAGTATTTTCGAGAAACCGAACATTTGTTGTAAGTACAACAAGAAGAATACAAACATACTTATTCAACCTTGGGCCGTAAGTACAACGTCGCGGAAACTTACAACTCGTCGTAAGTATTTATATTCGCAAACATTAAGACAAGTTGTAAGCTTACCAAAGAGTTTACATGCGACCTTTTATGCTTATCTATCTTTTGTCTGGCTAACTGTCTATTTTACAGTCACGCCAAATGTCTGTATGCTCGTCTGTCCGAGTTCCTGTTTGTCTGTATGTCTGTATGTCTCTACCTCACTAATTTTCTCTCTCTCTCTCTCTCTCACTCTCTCTCTCTCTCTCTCTCTCTCTCTCTCTCCCCCTCTCTCTCTTTCTCTCTCTCTCTCTTTCTCTCTCTGCCTTTCTGTTTTTATATCTCTCTCTATCTCTCTCTCTACCCTCCCCCCTCTCTCTGCCTTTCTGTGTCGCTTGCTCCAGTTCTCTTTAGAAGTTATTCTAATTTTCTTCCTCTTCCACTTATTCACTCGCTGATACAATAAAACTGGAAAAAAAATTACTCACGAAAACTTTGGTTGTGGTTCTTTTCATGTCAAATTTAATGTTTTTTTTTTTTAAATTTATGAAACAAGTAACTGGAAGACATCATAGCCAATACATCACCTTTCACTGAATTTTTAAAGGAATTCTCAATTAAAGTAAGTCTACCTGAGTTTCAATTAACCATTCACAATATTCATTTTACTCAGCTTCACTAATCTTCTCTCTTAGTCTAGATGACCGTTGAGTCGGCAACGATGATCGAGTAACCACTTTTCTCCATCCTTCTCCGTTTTTAGCCTCTCGAAGGGCTTCACCTAGCTTTAAGCCTGTCCATTTTGTTGTGTTGTCTTCCCATCACAAAACTACACGCATTTATATCGCCACCGAAATTGTTTAGATGCATTTGTTATTTCAGGGTAGATTAGAGTTTCAGTCATTCCAGTCACTCATTACATTCACAAATCTGACATCCGTCCGACGTCTTGAATCCATCCATACCGCAATCCAAATTCGGGCAGTTGAATTCAGGACAGTCTTTGTCATCTTCAACCTTATCTCCTTGTCCTTGGGTATCATTACCACTGTCTCCTTGTCCTTGGGTATCATTACCACTGTCTCCTTGTCCTTGGGTATCATTACCACTGTCTCCTTGTCCTTGGGTATCTTTAGCACTGTCTCCTTGTCCTTCGTCTAAATCAGCTTGTGCACCATTACCGTCAGTTAAGTTATCATCTTTCAGGGTGTACTGACAAATATAAGGAAGACGGTCACTTTCAAAAATACGGCTACCAGAACACATGTAGTCATGCCACTTCCCATCGGAAGGATGTAGAGCCACGCAGTCCTCGCCCATCCAACCATTTAAGAAATGCATATTGCCCCAAGGTTTCACTTCAGTACCATCCTCCCATACGTACTCCCCCTCTTTATCATGCATGCCTATCCACATAGCTTTCTCTATGTTGAGCTTTTCCATCTGATATAACAAAAAATAATTAAGTCCCTCTGTTTTCGGCATTGCCAGTGTCCCTCCATTCTTTGGCATTCTTCTAGCGCCTGCTCATATGGAAGTGTCTTGTTACTTATGAAGAAATAACAGGCGTTGTCATATATCCCATAATCCTCGGTGCCGAAGTTTTGGGGACACGAGGCTCCGAGTGCTGAGCTGACTTCTAGCACTGGGGATGATAATGATTAGGTAATTATTATTAGATGATATTTATGAGATGACTATTGTGAGAAAATAATTATGGTATGATATTATGAGGGTATAATAATGATACGATTATAATGAGAGATCGTATTATGAGATGAAAATAATGAGATGATAATCATGAGATGATAATTATGGGATCATAATTATGAGATAATATAATATTTTACAATATTTCATCATTTTTAATGAAGTTACACACGTTCATATTGTTAAAAATCTATTGTTGAGAGCTAGTGCAAATCATAAAGGTTTCTTTTTTACGATAATGAAAGAGAAAATCTAATAAGTTATCTTTCTTAGGGTGAAAGCAAATCCAGTTTTAGTCTGAAGGTTATTCATTCTCTGAAGACATCCAGTTCTGCGCTGCATTTGGGCATAGGTTTAGCCATTAACAGTCCGTAAAAAAATTAACATCTTGCACACCAGAAACAAACCTGTTCATTTATTTGCCCGAACAGAGCTTGTGACCTAACACAACGTTATTCCACTTTGTTGGAAGACATGAGTTTTAAACTACAACGGCATGGTGTTGTCATTTTGAAACGAACAGTTATTTCATTTGTGCTTTTGCATTAACTTTAAGATTTTTTGCAACGTTCAGCATAATTCACGAACTGGTCAACTTCCGACAAAGTTTACTTGTAGTGAATTTAAATTCCCTGTAATTGGAAAAGCTACACTGTTGCGCTATGGTTTTAGACACCAATACATACCGTAGTCATGTTTTGCGGTGGAAAAAGGGAAATTTTACTATTGTAATTTTGTGTGAGTTATTTGACAGTTTTATCTTCCAGGAACTACACTGTACACAGTAGTTGCTAGTCAATTGGTTAGCGACAATATAATTTTATTTAATACTTTATTCAGGTATTCCACGTAAAACAGTAGTACAAATTCGGTCAATTTCCTTACAAAATTAAAAGCGTCGACGCTTCAAAGCGATTAGTTTGAGAGTAAAAAATTGGAATAATATAATGGATATTAATAAGACAAACCTTGCATTCAAGCTTGCGAAATAAATACAGAATGAAAGATGATTTTAACTTGTGCTTTCATAATTATGAAGTCCACTTAATCAAATAACATTAAATCCAGGTGACTTACCCGCTAACACGAAGAAGACTAGCAGACCTAGGGTAAGGAAGCGCATACTGACTGGGAAGGTTGTGATGGTGATACACACTCTGAGAGAACTAGATCTTAGGAACACAGGAGGCAGGGCAGAGCTTGTGTGGCTCAGATTGCAAACTGCAGGCCTTTTAAACCGATATTCTTAGGAATAATATTCGAGATTCTTTAGATAAGAAATGAGACGGGTGTTAAAAAAAACAACAACGTAATTTTCCTTGACGTCAAACTGATAACGATTTGTCTAAAGCTTACAATAACACTTTAATAGATACGCACCTGATTAGTCCACACACCCTGCAAGTACAAAGTCCTTTTAATGAAAACTTTTTGTCTATTTTCCCACAAACTACCAATTCTGGACTAGATCCAGTCCCAAAAAGCGGACGCAATAAGATAAAAAGAAAACAAAAACAAAAAGAGCAAAACAAAAAACAAAAACAACAAACTGGAACAAAAATCATTTCTCTGAAACTAAAGAAGATGAACGCCGTCAGTATTTTACCATTTTACTCTATTTGTATGTTCTAAAAAGATATACTGAGGTATGAGTATGGATCTAAGCTTAATACGGTGCACTAATCCTTTTTTTTTGGATGCCGTTAAAAAACTTTTGTTCTGAGTCCTGTTTAGAAACAGCTAGATGAGTAAAAGTGATGGTGGGTAGTGGTGGTGGGGCAAAATAATTTCATGAAATTCAAATGGTGCGAGTTTTTCTTGTAGCAAGACACGATAAAAAATTTCTCGCAATGAATTTGTACAAATATGATACCCAAGCAGACCGTACTTTGCGTTGCGACCCTAACTGATGTTCGATTTCGTCCATTTGATTGGATAGATGCGCAGGGTTCTATTTATAGACATCTGTAGGGTAGATGTTAGCATAATGTGATTGGCTGAGACAGCCCTCTAATTTTCTTTAGTACTAACGTATGTGACCGATACAGAATGATTGAAGTAAATGTATTGGATGTGCAATTTGCATTTGAATAATTAAAATAAACTATCAGCCCCCCCCCACAAAAACAAAATAAAAACCAACAACAACAGCAACAAAAAAAAAAACACAAAACAAAACAAAACAAAAATAAACACCCCCCCCCAAAAAAAAAACACAAAAAAAAAACAAAACATAAAATAAAACGACAAAAAACCAACAAAAAGAAACCCAAAAACAAACAACAACACACCAAATTAACAAACAAAAACAAAACAACAACAACCAAAACCCCACGCAGTATAGCAGTGTAACAATATAGAAGTATGACAGTGTAAGTGTATCACTGTAGTATTATAAGAGTGCAATATTATGCAGTATAAGAGTGTAACATTGTATGAATGTAACAGTGTAACCGTGTACCAGTGTAGCAGTGTCAAAATGTAACAGTGTAGCAATGTAACAGTGTTACAATATAAAAGTGTAAGATGTTTAATTGTGTAGCAATGTTGCAGTTTAACAGTTTAACGGTATACATGTACCATTTTAGCAGGGCCACAGTGTAACGGTTTAGTTGTGTACCAACGTAGCAGTGTAATAGTGTGGCAATGTAACAATGTGGAAGTGCAGCAATTTAACAGTAACGGCACAGCAGTGTACCAGTGTAACAGTGTAACAGAGTAATAGTGTAACAATTTAGTACTGTACCAGTGTACCGGTGTACCAGTGTAACAATGTACCAGTGTACCAGTGTACCAGTGTACAAGTGTACCAATGTAACAGTGTAACAGTGTAACAGTTAAGCAGGGAACCAATATAAAAGTCTAACGGTGTAACAGGGTAACAGAGTAATAGTGTAACAGTTTAGTACTGTAGCAGTGCACCAGTGTACCAGTGTAACGGTGTACCAGTGTAGCAGTGTAACAGTGTAACAGTTAAGCAGGGAACCATTATAACAGTCTAAATGTGTAGCAGTGTAACAGTATAGCGGTATAGCAGTGTAACAGTGTAACAGTGTAGCATGTTAGCTGCATAGAGGTGTATATGTGTATAGTGTTCACTTGTAGACCAGCAGGGAAATTGATGCCGCTAAACATAAGTTACACTTATTATACCCAGCACAAAATAGATCCTTATTAAAAAAAACAACACCAATTATGTAAGGAAAACAGGATAAGGATGGCTTTTATTATTTTGACAGAATCAGAATCCAAAGAATGTATAACAATAACAAAGATAAGGTGACTTTATGTACACGCAAAATCATAATCAGTTGAACTGGAAACATAACACGTGGATACTGCTAAAAAAAAAAAGAAAGATATTTTTTTACATTCAGTAACAAATATTAAAATTTCATTGGAAAATAATTCCGAAAAAAACTGTTATATTCTTTCAACAACATTTTTGGCTAAATCAGCCATCTTAAGAGAATTGTGAACTTCATTGGGAAGACAGTCACTAAATCTCGAGCGGCAAAAGTTGTCAATGAACACAATCACAAACCACCTAGAACAAATGAATACAATAATCTAGGCCCGAAACTTTATAATAATGTTCTGGTAAAAGTCCACGGCTTTTAGGTTTACTGAAACCCTGATATCGTTTTTAAGTCTGGGTGTGAAACGCCCAAACAAGAATAATCCCCACAGCTGAAAGCCACCACCGTTTCTTTTTAACTCATTCCACACACGTTAAGTACTTCACCACAACACCCACTTTCTTGTTAAAGCCTCCTTATCAAGTTTTTTTTTTATTAATACTTTGTATGAAACTCCTTAGTTTCAGTCCATTTGCAGGGAGGGATTGTAGTACTCGCAAAATCCTTTAGTGTGTTTTTAAGGGGTGTAAACACTTTCTGAAATTCTAAGGTCAATGTAAATACTCCTTACCCTGAATTGGTTTCTTTGAATTAGTATCTCAATTTCGATAAAATATTGGGGAACTGTAATGTTAAAACGGTGTAAGTTTAAAAAGTAACTATACAAATGTATCTACATTACCTTCTTTTCTTTTTATTTAAGTTTCGTTTGAATTTCTTCTGCATTTTGTTGTTTCAATTTTAGATTTGGTTTTGTTTTGTTTGTTTTTCTTTTATTTGACATGCAGCATTTTTTTCTGTTTTGAAACTTTTTTTTGTGTTTGGGGGGGGGGGGGGGGGGGTTTAATCATTTACTCACAACACTGATCCAGATACTTAAAAAATATTAAACTCATCGTAATTAATACATTAAGCAATGCATTCTTATGACAATTTTGTGTCACAAAAAGAGTACCTTCGAGAAATCGTACATTTGTTGCAAGTTCAAGGATAGCAGAATATGGTAGTAAAGCGCAACATATAGCCACTCCTACCAGGGAGTAGTGATCGCCGCGGACCAGACTTGTTGCCGCCTCTTTAATGGCAGTTTAGGTGTACGTTTCTTGTATATTGCCTCTCACTACTCAAATGTCTGTGGTCCTGCTCTTAGAGAAAACACCTTCACGTGGTCTTTCCTGTATTCACAGAGGTACACACAGGCGCGACCGAGGATCTGGTGGTATAACCATAATTGGGAGAAGGTAGCCCCCTTTAATGTGCAGAGCCACAACCCACTGGTGTGTGGTAAATGCTTTGGGCCTAACCAACTCATCCCCTCTCTCTTGAGGGAGTGTCAAAACGTATCTTAAACCTTTCTATCTTTGTACATTTTCTGTGGTTGGCATGTGAGCTGGCTAGTGGAGGTTTAGTCTGGTGTCCCTTCTCAGACCTATTGCCTGTATGCCCTCTTTGCATCACACATTTTTTGGAAGCCCCTTAGGGAATTTTCATTTTTGATGCATCACATGTTAGGGTGGTCAGACTGTTCTTGAGTTGTTGAGTTGGTTTAACGTCCAACATCAGCACTATATAGGCTATATTGTGGACGGGCCCTACGACTAACGTCTGACAATTTTATGTGCTGCCACACATGAGACAGGGCGGAGATGCCATGACTCCTGTCTCAGCCGGTCACATTATACTGACACCGGACCAACCAGTAGGGAGCGCAATCGCCAGGGGGTGGTCAGACAAACCACAGGCTCTCCAGCTGATATGATATGATGCAAAATCTAAAAAAAAAATATGCGTCACCGGTCGATAAACAAGGAAACTGTGAAAAGTCAGTTACTGGAACACTACTCAACATTTTGTAATTCAATATTTGCGGAATCTCAAACAAAAAGGTGGAACTAGCAAACCTGTTCAGCAAAAAAGATATACATAAAATATACATTCAGGTTACCCTATATAAACGGTCAGAGCACCTCATTGAAGGATATATACATTATGCTTGTTAATGTGAAGATTGTTGAGGCATCATAACATATGTTACATTATTATTAACAAGCTAAACTTGATTATTCAGATGACTCTCACCCAGAAGAAATTCTTTAAATCACACTTTTGCGCAACAATCATAAGTTTGTCCTCTACAATATCTATAATCCACTTCTTAACAGCCTCAGCTTTCCACTTACTTCTAATGATTTTCATACGACATTATTTGCTGGAGACTAAAACAGACATGCACCTCAATGGGGATACAGGGATCTCAACGACACAGGCAAAGCCAATAAAGAGCTATATGGAAGCACACACCTTGTAGTACTCCAAAACAAAAAAAACTCCCCACCATCACTCCTTCACAGGACCCACAATGCACTGAGCAGACCAGATCTTACGATTATCTCTTCAGACCTGTTTCATAAACAAAGAACAGAAGTTCTTGAAAGCATGGAAAGTGACCACATGCCCATTATAACAGCCATAACTAATCCCCCCACCCCCCACCCTCTCAAAGGAGTTTTCCTGTGAGAACAAGATAGAACTTTAAAAAAGCAAACTGGGAGTTGTACCGCCAAACCTCAGACATGCATTAGCAATATTGAGAGAAGTGCAGATGTGCAGACACTAAATCAAAACACCACAGAGGCAATATTGAGAGCTGCACAAGTCAGCATACCAAAACGCTGTCACGGCAAATACCAATCTTTTGGAACGATAAGATTTAGGAGACAATCAATGCGAGAGAGGAAGCAAGAAAAAAGTTTAGAAAATGATCCATCACCGGAAAACAAAACAACATATACAGAACTAGTGCTCAAGTAAGACTGAACGTAAAGGCAGCCCAACTGTACAAAATTAATGGGCAAACGCATGTGCTGAACTTGATCTCTCTAAAGGTGGGGCCAAAACATTAAACCAACATCCATGACTACAGCCGGTTTATAAGAAACAACAAGAAAGAGGAATGGCTAAATGAGTGGGCTCTGGGAAAGACGGGAAGATCTGTCTTTAATCACATGCCGACACCCAACCCAAAAGACAACATTAACTTTCTGAAACGTCAAGAACAGGTGAAGAATATATCGGCTGATAACCCAGCATATTCCACTCAACTACTACATCAATCGTTTACGACCTCAAAAAGAACCATTCTGCTTCCTCTGCCCCCAAACATATTAAACAGTCAGACATGTCTTATTCAACTGTCCTAAACTACAAGACCTCCGCACAAAACTTCTTCCACCTAATCCTATTTTGACACACATTAAACTGCGAAAAAGTCAAATTGGAAAGGACATATACAATCGTCATCATTTCATCAAGTCAAAGGGGGCAGGCTCAAGTGGCTGCGGGATTGGACAATTAAAATTAAAGTTGTAAGTACAACAAAAAGAATACGAAATGCTTATTCAACATTGGGCCGTAAGTACAACGTCGCGGAAGCTTACAACTCGTCGTAAGTCTTTATATTCCCATACATTAAGACGCGTTGTAAGCTTTCCACAAAGTTGTACATGCGACCTTTTATGTTTATCTATCTTTCTGTCTAGATAACTGTCTATCTTCCTGTCACCCTGTATGTTGGCATGCTCGTCTGTCTGGCTGCCTGTTTGCCTGTATGTCTGAATGTCTCTACCTCACTAATACTCCCCCCCCCTCTCTCTCTCTCTCTCTCTCTCTCTCTCTCTCTCTCTCTCTCTCTCTCTCTCTCTCTCTCTCTCTCTCCTCTCTGTCTGTCTTTCTGTTTCACTCTTTATCTGTCTGCTATTTTGTTTCAACATCTCTCTCATTTCTCTCTATCCACCCCCTCTATCTATCTGTCTGCCTTTCTATTTTCCCGCATCTCTCTCTTTCCCACTCTCTCTCTCTATCTCTCTCTACCATCCTCCCCCTCTCTCTATGACTTTCCGTTTTGCTTGCTCATCTTCTCTTAAGAATGTATTTCACTTTCCACTTTTCTTCCTCTTCCACGTATCTATATTCACTAGCTGATAAAAGGAAAAAGGAAGAGGAAAAAAAAAACATGAAAACTTTGGTTGTTGTTTTTTTTCATGTCATATTTTATGTTTTCGTTTTAATTTCTGAAACAAGTAACAGGAAGACATCATATCCAATAAAACACCTTTCACTGACTTTTTAAAGGAATTCTCAATCAAAGTAAGTCTACTTCAAGGTTGTAGTTTCAATTACCCATTCACATTATTCAGTTCACTCAGCTTTACTCATGGGGCACCAACGATGACCGAGTAATGACTTTTTTTCCGTCCTACTCTGTTTTCAGCCTTTCGAAGGACTTTAAACCTGTGTATTTTGCTGTGTTGTCTTTCCATCACAACATTAAAAACAATTATATCACCACCGAAATATTTTAGATACATTTAATATTCCAGGACACATTGAAGTTTTAAACATTCCAGTCACTCATTACATTCATAAAGCTGACATTCGTTCAATCTCTGCAATCCATCCGTACCGCAATCCATTTCTGTGCAGATGAGTTCAGGACAGTTTTTGTCATCTTCCACGTTATTTCCTTATCCTTGGATATCATTACCACTGTTTCCTTGTCCTATGGTACCATTACCACTGTCTCCTTGTCCTTGGGTATCATTACCACTGTCTCCTTGTCCTATGGTACCATTACCAGTGTCTCCTTGTCCTTGGGTACCATTACCACTGTCTCCTTGTGCTTGGTACCATTACCACTGTCTCCTTGTCCAATGTTACCATTACCACTGTCTCCTTGTCCTATGGTACCATTACCAGTGTCTCCTTGTCCTATGGTACCATTACCAGTGTCTCCTTGTCCTATGGTACCATTACCAGTGTCTCCTTGTCCTTGGGTACCATTACCACTGTCTCCTTGTCTTTGGGTACCATTACCACTTTCTCCTTGTCCCTCGTCTAAATCAGCTTGTGCACCATTACCGTCAGTTAAGTTATCATCTTTTAGAGTATGCTGACAAATGAAAGGCAGACGATCACTTTCAAAAATACGGCTATCAGAACACATGTAGTCATGCCACTTCCCATCCGAAGGATGTAGAGCCACGCAGTCCTCGCCCATCCAACCATTTAAGAAATGCATATTTCCCCAAGGTTTCACTTCAGTACCATCCTCCCATATGTACTCCCTCTCGCCAGCGCCAGCTTTATCATGCATGCCTATCCACATAGCTTTCTCTATGTTGAGCTTGTGCATCTGATCTAACAAAAAATAATTAAGTCCCTCTGTTTTCGGCATTGCCAGTGTCCCTCCATTCTTTTGGCATTCTTCTAGCGCCTGCTCATATGGAAGTGTCTTGTTACTTATAAAGAAATAACAGGTGTTGTCATATATCCCATAATCCTCGGTGCCGAAGTTTTGGGGACATGACGCTCCGAGTGCTGAGCTGGCTCCCAACACTGGGGATGAAAACGATTAGATAACTATTATTAGATGATATGATTTTAATGAGATGGTAATTATGAGATGATAATTGTAATATAATAATTATGAGACAGTATTTATGAGATGATAATTGTGAGATAATAATTATGAGATGGTAATATTGAGATAATGATAATATGACATTATACGGGTATAATAATGATACGTTTATAATGAGAGATCAATATTATGAGACGATTGCGATACGATGAAAATAATGAGATGAAAATGATGAGATGATAATTAACGGATGTTAATTATGAGATGATATAATATTTAACAAAATTTCACCATCCCATTATCCTACATGAAGTTACAAACGTCCTATCGTCAGAAAATCTATTGTTGACAAGTAGTACAAAAAACTGAAACTGTCTTTTTATTGTTATAAAGAAGAAAATGTAAAAAGTTATGTTTCATAAGGTGAAAGCAAACCCACTTTGAGTCTGTAGGTTATTCGTTCTCTGAAGACAGCCATGGTGCGCTGTATTTGGACGTAGGTTTAGCCATAACTGTTCGTACCGAAAACTAACCTATGGCACACCCGAAACAAGCCCTGCACATACTTTGGCCGAATAGAATTTGTGAACTAGCACACAGTTATTCCACTTTGTTGAAAGACATGAGTTTAAAAATATAACGCCATAGTGTTGTCATTTTGAAGTGCTGTGCCCTTGCATTTACTTTAAGTAAAAATATTTTTTTACAACGTTAAGCATTACTCACTGACTGGCTAATTAAAGCAGTACAACCGAGGCTTCCAAAAATAGAAGGCAAAGTCACCGCAGTAGAGAAAAAGTTACATTAAGAGTCCAAGTAAATCATACCATTAAAATACTATGAACAGTTGGATCATTTCACATTATTATAGTGTAGGCTGAGTAGGCTGAGCAAAAACTGATATCCAAGTTTAAATCTGAACTAACTATTGTAGGATTATTTAGAAATAGATCATTGTTACTCTTATTACGCTAAAATGTGTTCACTCGGTGACTTGGCCTGTTCTTGTGGAGACCTCGATTATAACTCATGTCTTCCGACAAAGTTTACTCGTAGTGAAATCAAATTCCCTGTAACTGGAAAAGCTGCACTGTTTAGACACTGATACATGGTCATATTTCACGGTGGTAAAAAAAGAACGTTTCATCTTGTATTTGTGTGTGATTCTAATATTTTTCTGTTTTATCCACCAGAAACTACAACGTACACATTATTTGCTAGACCATTGCTTAGTGACAAGAAAACAATTTATATTTATTATTACTTTATTCAGCTATTCCACCTTGGACAGTAGTACAAATCCAATCAATTTTCTTACAAAATTAAAAGCTTTGACGTTTCAAAGCGGTTAGTTTGAGAGTAAAAAGAACTGGAATAATATAGTGGCTCATATGTAAGTGTCTTGTTACTTATGAAGAAATAACAGGCGTTGTCATATATCCAATAATCCTCGGTTCCGAAGTTTTGGGGACACGAGGCTCCGAGTGCCGACCTGACTCCCAACACTGAAGATGAAAACGATAAAATAATTATTATTAGATGATGTGATATTAATAAGATGGTTATTATAAGATGATAATTGTAAGATAATGATTATGAGATATTAATATTGAAATATTATTTATGGTATGATAGTATGAGGGTATAATAATAATACGGTTATAATGAGAGATCAATATGATGAGATGGTTATGATAAGATGAAAATAACGAGACTACAATTATGAGACGATAATCGTGAGTTGATAATTATGAGATGATATAATATTTAACAATATTTCACCATCCTATTGTCCTACATGAAGTTGCAAACGGTCCTATCGTCAGAAAATCTATTGTTGACAAGTAGTACAAAAAACTGAAATTGTCTTTTTATTGTTATAAAGAAGAAAATGAAAAAAGTTATGTTTCTTAGGGAAAAGCAAACCCAGTTTACGTCTGTATGTTATTCGTTCTCTGAAGACAGCCATGGTGTGCTGTATTTGGACGTAGGTTTAGCCATAACTGTTCGTACCGAAAACTAACCTATGGCACACCCGAAACAAGCCCTGCACAATCCATACTTTGGCCGAATAGAGTTTGAAACTACAACGCCATAGTGTTGTCATTTTGAAGTGCTGTGCCCTTGCATTTACTTTAAGTAAAAATATTTTTTTACAACGTTAAGCATTACTCACTGACTGGCTAATTAAAGCAGTACAACCGAGGCTTCCAAAAATAGAAGGTAAAGTCACCGCAGTAGAGAAAAAGTTACAATAAGAGTCCAAGTAAATCATACCATTAAAATACTATGAACAGTTGGATAATTTCACATTATTATTGTGTAGGCTGAGTGACCTGAGCAAATACTTTTATCCAAGTTTAAATCTGAACTAACTATTGTAAGTATTAATTAGAAATAGATCATTGTTACTCTTAATACGCTAAAATGTGTTCACTCCGATCATTTCGGTCTGTTCTTGTGGAGGCCTCCAGTACAATTCATGTTTTTTGACAATGTTTACTCGTAGTGGAATCAAATTCCCTATAATGGGAAAAGCTTCGCTGTGGTACTATGGTTCTAGACACCGATACATACGAGTACATGTAGTCATATTGTACGGTGGTAAAAAGGAACTTTTAATCTTGTATTTTGTGTCTGACTCTAAGATTTTCTGTTTTATCCACCAGAAACTATACTGTGCTCAGTAGTTGCTAGTCGAGTGCTTACCGAGAAAAAAAATCTAGTTTTATATTAGTTCATTCCGGTACTATACGTAAAACCGTAATACAAATCCTATTAATTCTCAACCAAAATTAAAAGCGCCGCCGTTTCAAAGCGGTTGGTTTTAGAGTAAAAACATTTAGAATAATAATTATAGAAAATATAAATAACAAAAACATTGCAATCAAGCGTGCGAAATATTGACAGAATAAAAGATCATTTTAACTTGTGCTGTCCGGCAATATCTGGGCAGTTGATTTCAGGATAATTTTTGTCATCTTCAACCTCATCTCCTTATCCTTGGGTATAATTACCACTGTCTCCTTGTCCTTGGGTACCATTACCAATGTCTCCTTATCCTTGGGTATAATTACCGCTGTCTCCTTGTCCTTGGGTACCATTACCGCTGTCTCCTTGTCCTTGGGTACCATTATCGGTGTCTCCTGGTCCTTGAATATCATTACCACTGTCTCCTGGTCCTTGAATATCATTACCACTGTCTCCTGGTCCTTGGGTAAAATCAACACTGTCTCTTTGTCCTTGGGTATCATTACCACTGTCTACTTGTGCTTGGGTATCATTACCATTGTCTACTTGTGCTTGGGTATCATTGCCGCTGTCTACTGGTCTTTGAATATCATTACCACTGTCTCCTGGTCCTTGAATATCATTACCACTGTCTCTTTGTCCTTGCGTATCATTACCACTGTCTTCTTGTGCTTCGTCTAAATCAGCTTTTGCACCATTACCGTCTGTCAAGTTATCATCTTGTAGGGTATACTGACAAATGAAAGGCAGCCGCTCACTTTCAAAAATACGGCTACCAGAACACATTTTGTCATGCCACTTCCCATCGGAGGGATGTAGAGCCATGCAGTCCTCGCCCATCCAACCATTTAAGAAATGCATATTTCCCCAAGGTTTCACTTCAGTACTATCCTCCCATATGTACTCCCTCTCGCCAGCTTTATCATGCATGCCTATCCACATAGCTTTCTCTATGTTGAGTTTTTGCATCTGATATAACAAAAAATAATTAAGTCCCTTTGTTTTCGGCATTGCCAGTGTCCCTCCATTCTTTTGGCATTCTTCTAGCGCCTGCTCATATGGAAGTGTCTTGTTACTTATGAAGAAATAACAGGTGTTGTCATATATCCCATAATCCTCGGTGCCGAAGTTTTGTGGACACGAGGCTCCGAGTGCTGAGCTGACTTCTAGCACTGGGGATGATAATGGTGAGGTAATTCTTATTAGATGATATCTATGAGATGGTAATTATGAGATGGTAATTATGAGATGCTAATTATGAGACGGTAATTATGAGATGAAAATTGTGAGATAAAAGTTATGAGATGATGTAATATTTAACAATATTTCACCATCCCATTATCCTACATGAAGTTGCAAATGGTCGTATCATCAAAAGATCTATTGTTGACAAGTATTACAAAAATGAAACTTGGCTTTTTTACTATTATAAAGAAAAAACAATTATGTTTCTTAGGGTGAAAGCAAATCCACTTTGAGTCTGTAGGTTATTCGTTTTCTGAAGACAGCCATGGTGCGCTGTATTTGGACGTAGGTTTAGCCATAACTGTTCGTACCGAAAACTAACCTATGGCACACCCGAAATAAGCCCTGCAATACTTTGGCCGAATAGAACTTGTGATTTATTATACTTAGTTATTCAACTTTGTTCGAAGACATGAGTTTAAAACTATAACGCAATAGTGTTGTCATTTTGAAGTGCTGTGCCCTTGCATTTACTTTAGTAATACATTTTTTTACAACGTTCAGCATTACTTACCGACTGGCCAATTAAAGCAGTACAACCGAGGCTTCTTAAAATAGAAGGTAAAGTCATCGTAGTAGATAAAAAGTTTCATTAAGAGTCCAAGTTAATCATACCATTTAATTATTATTATCTGTTTGATTATTTCATATTATTATTGTGTAGGCTGAGTTTTTTGTTCAAAATTTTTTTATCCAAGTTTAAATCTGAACTAATTTTTTTTTTTTTTATTTGTATAGATTATTGTTACTCTTATTACGCTAAAATGTGTTCTGTGACTTGGCCTGTTCTTGTGGAGACCTCGATTATAACTCATGTCTTCCGACAAAGTTTACTCGTAGTAAATCAATTTTTCCGAAACAAGCCCTGCACAAACTTTGGCCGAATAGGATTTGTTAACCAAAACAAAGTTATTCAACTTTGTTCGAAGACATGAGTTTAAAACTATAACGCAATAGTGTTGTCATTTTGAAGTGCTGTGCCCTTGCATTTACTTTAAGTAAAAATATTTTTTTACAACGTTAAGCATTACTCACTGACTGGCTAATTAAAGCAGTACAACCGAGGCTTCGCAAAATAGAAGGCAAAGTCACCGCAGTAGAGAAAAAGTTACATTAAGAGTCCAAGTAAATCATACCATTAAAATAGTATAAGCAGTTGGATCATTTCAGATTATTATAGTGTAGGCTGAGTAGGTTGAGCAAAAACTTATATCCAAGTTTAAATCTGAACTAACTATTGTAGGATTAATTAGAAATTTGTATTATTTAGATATAGATCATTGTACTCTTATTACGCTAAAATGTGTTCACTCCGATCATTTTGGTGACTTGGCCTGTTCTTGTGGAGGCCTCGATTACAATTCATGTCTTTCGACAAAGTTTACTCGTAGTGAAATCAAATTCCCTGTAACTGGAAAAGCTGCACTGTTTAGACACTGATACATGGTCATATTTCACGGTGGTAAAAAAAGAACGTTTCATCTTGTATTTGTGTGTGATTCTAATATTTTTCTGTTTTATCCACCAGAAACTACAACGTACACATTATTTGCTAGACCATTGCTTAGTGACAAGAAAACAATTTCTATTTATTACTACTTTATTCAGGTATTCAACCTAGGACAGTAGTACAAATCCAATCAATTTTCTTACAAAATTAAAAGCTTCGACGTTTCAAAGCGGTTAGTTTGAGAGTAAAAAGACTGGAATAATATAGTGGATATTAATAAGACAAACCTCGCATTCAAGCTTGCGAAATAAATACAGAATGAAAGATGATTTTAACTTGTGCTTTCATAATTATGAAGTCCACTTAATCAAATAACATTAAATCCAGGTGACTTACCCGCTAACACGAAGAAGACTAGAAGACCTAGGGTAAGGAAGCGCATACTGACTGGGAAGGTTGTGATGGTGATGTACACTCTGACAAAACTAGATCATAGGAACTCTGGAGGCAGGGCAGAATTTATGTGGCTTAACTTTCAATCTGCGGGCCTTTTAAACCGGTATTCTTAGGAAAAACATTCGAGATTGTTTAGATAAAAAATGAGGCGGGTGTTAAAAAACGGAATTTTCCTTGACGTCAATCTGATAACGATTTGTTTAAAGCTTACAATAATACTTTAATAGATACGCATCTTAAAAGTCCACAAAGTCCAAACTCCTTTCCATGAAAACGTTATGTCTATTTTCCTACAAACCTGCTGGTCAGGAGTACGGAGGTCGATAGTAATGTCGACTAAACTTTTTAAACTAGATCCAGTCCCGAAAAGCGGACGCAATGAGATAAAAAACAAAAACAAAAAACTAACAAAAACCCCAAAAAACAACAACAACAACAAACAAAAACAACAAACTTGAACAAAAATGATTTCTAGGAAAGTAAAGTAGAAGAACGCCGTCAGTATTCTACCATTTTATTATATTTCTATGTTCTAAAAAGATATACTGAGGGCATGAGTATTCCAGGCCTATATGATGGACTAACCATTTACTCGATTCCGTTATAAAACTTTACGCTGTGGCCCTTTTGTTCTGAGTCATGTTTAGAAACAGATAGATAGAGCAAAAGTGATGGTGGTTGGTGGTGGTGCTGCAACATAATTTCAGCAAATGCATAATTTTCAAGAAATACATAAATGGTGCGAGTTTTCCTTGTATCAATACACGATTCAAACTTTTCTAGCCGATGACTTTTAACAAATATGAAATCCCAAGTATACCGATGTTGTCCAATTTGATTGGGTAGATGTTAACGTGATTGGCTGAGACAGGAGCCCTATTATGCCTCCACTAAATAAGCTCCGTGTAGATTTAAAACAGTGACATTAATTTAAAAAAAGGTTCTTGTTTTCACTAAAAAAAACATTCCCATAATTATGTGAATTCCAAATGAAGAGAAAAGGTTTATTGTTGAAAAGTTTGTATTCCCTTGCACACCCTCCATAAAAGGTCACCTGTTAAATAATTATAGAAATACTTAATCTTGCCTAAAGGAATGGGCTTTCGACAAACGTTATTATGATTTATGGTATGGCACGGGAATAATGATCTTCATCCAGTAGTGGTTCGCACTCCGCGTCAAGCCTTGGGTCCAGGGAACAAAAACACAGTTCTTTAGTACTGATGTATGTGGCGGACACAGGAAAAGACTACGCACAAACAGGTGAAATAGGTGTATTAAACTAGTGGTGGCGGGCCAGCAAACTTACAAAAGGTCTAAAACGATATCACATCTGAAATGTTTCGTCCATGAACTATGTGTAAGGATTTGTTCTATCTCTTATACGTCGTCGTCGTATATCCATTTGTTCCATTTCTTGCATCATTAATTTTGTTCCTTAGCATTTTCGTCAAAATTAAAATAAGTGTCCATTTTATAATCTGTAGTGTACTCACTGTACTGTAACGACAAGAAAAAAAGTCGGTTTGAAAGTTAAGTCGACATTTAAGTGAGTCAAGTGAGTTTGTTTTTACGGCACGTCAGCAGGGTAACGGATATTGTGCCCATGTTGTCCTAAGACAGTTAATACATTATTATGCTAGTAGCATCGATGACTCCTGTATTTCTCTGAGTAGTAAAAGATACAAAGTGTCCATAAAAAGGTCGAATAAAAATAAAGAGCATATACAGTGGTTTAAAAGACCCATGAGTAGGATTATTACAGTTAAATTTTAATATACACATAAATTTCCATCAGATACCTCAGTAGGCGCTGAGGACTAACATAAGTTAAAATGCTCTCCAATGATTTAGAAGCATGTTACAAAATTCTTTCCCGTTGAAAAAGTGGACAGTTAACCAGAATGTGACTTATGGATAATTGACAGTTGCAGGTATACTGTGGAGGCTTTTCACCTGACAGTAGGAAGGCGTGGGTGAAAGGAGAATGTCCCAGTCGGACTCACTCGAGTACAACTAGGTCTCGTCTTCTAGCCTGAGACACTCCTGCCCAGTCATCTAAGTGTTGTTGAACACAGTGTGATTTGTTGTTTGTCAGATTATTCTATCGCGTCTTCCAGTTGTCTCTTATAAACTTATGTATGATTGGCTTCGCATCTGATGCAGGTATCTGCGCCTGAGTAGGTTCCAGCTCGAGTCCGATCCTGGCGAGTTGATCAGCCATTTCATTTCCTTCAGTTACAATATGGCTGGGGATCCAGCAGAGAATAATTTGCTGAAGTTCGTGAATTTTTTTCAATATGTGAAGAATTTTCGGATTTTAAAGTTAGTCTCCCTAGGGAAAGTGAGTCAAAGAGGATCAATTAATGTATCTTTTTTTTAGGTGGAGACAGTGTCGAGTGCCATGCACAGGGCCACTGCTTCCGCGGTGTATATTGAAGCCTTCGCGCTCACCCCGCAGCATTTCTATGCTGAGGATGAGTGGCAGGCAGTGCCAACGGAGGTCTCATCTTTAGACCTGCCAGTGAAACGTATATAATGGTCTGAATAGTTTTCTATGAATTATTCAAAATTGTCTCCGTATAATAATGAAGGGGGTTTGTCCTTCTGCTGTCAGGTCAAGAATGATTCCTGCTCTTTCAAGTTGCTGAACACGGACTCCGAAAGGGGGAATCGCGTTCCATGCAAATTTGAATTTTCCTACATAAATTGGGTGGAAGACAGGGTGAAAAGCAGGATTGTCAGACGGAGATTTTAGATTGACGGCATACTTTAAGAATAGTTGTCTCTTGTTTCTGACAAGGATGGTTCGTATGCAGCAAAAATTTTGCGTCAATTTCGGCCAGATTTCAGTCTGATTTTTTTTAACCAACCGAAAATAAATGTTAAGTCTAGTTTGAATCGAAGTTTAGTCTAAACCGCAGTTAAACCACACTCCTGCAACCGAGTGCAAGTGTGACAATGTGAAAAAAAAATCCTGAGTTGCCTTTTTTCAAAAACTAGGCCTAGTAGGCCTACATGTACCTTATTATTGACGCCCTGAGTGTAAACCTGTTCGCTCCTCGCGAATCGTAGAAGCACAGGTAGCCGCCATTGTGGACACACGCAATAATTATTATAGTTTATGGAAATGCCGTTCTAACTTTAGCAAAAGTGAGTCAGAGGGTGGTGACGTCACCTCTTACTGCAAAAGTTTGTTAGAGATCACAGATATGCTGGCTGCTCTCCATTTTCTTCTGCCCTTTATCTCGCTGGCAAAGTTTTCCGTGGTCTGGGGTAATACAACACCGTGAATACAATCTAAAGGAAAACTCTACCACTTAGAAATTAACTGGATGTTGCAACCATAAAACAAACAGGAGACAATAGTTTGTACGTGTATGTCTAAAGGCGAGAGCTATGAGACTCTGACTTCCAACCAGAAGATCCAGGGTTCCATGCGCCTTTTTGAATGGACGTACGCAGAACGCGATCCAGTAAGAGAAAGCCTAGCGTCCCCAATCCGTCTCTGTGTGCCGGTACGTAAACCTTGTCAGATTTGGGACCTGTGGATATTACAAGGCGTCAAATCGAATACAGCTTTCTCATACAACGAGGCAGTTCATTATTTAAAAAAAATCTAATAATTGGTATTGTAGCCTACGTATTAGAAACTAGAGACGATAAAAATATTCATCATCCTCATCCGATGCTTTGTGTGGTCGCGGGTCCTTCACGTATGGGACTTTTAGCTTTAAAGTACTCTCTGGTTAAATTTACTCTCTGTCATCTCATTAGAGTCTTTAGAAAGCTCATTCGAATCTTATTGTATTGCTTAACCCGGACTTTATCTTTACATATATGGATACCCGACCTTGGTATAATCTGTGAGGGCTTCTGCCGACAACAGGGAAAGGAGCCAGGTCACGTGAAGCAGCAGCGTGGAGTCAGATGGTTGGAGTTCGGCGAGAAAGAACTCGGCGCTTACAAAAAAGACGTGTGGAGCAGCAGCTACAGAAGTAGGAATACATATAAAAAATGTTACAATCAGTGCGCGGTATAAACTTAACTCAGCATCTTTTGGTGAAATGGTGGAGTTCGAGGTTCGAACTAGCTTAAGTGGTAGAATGCTGGTCTCCAGATCTGTAGGTCCGCGGTTAAAATTTATTTGACAAATTTCGTCCTCTGAAGCTGGTTGGGTCGGTTTCAGTGTAATGTTATTGGCTGAGGCAGGAATCCAGCTCCCCGCCCTGTCTCGTGTGTGACAGCACATAAAGTTGCCAGACGTCAGTCTTGATACCCGTCAGCAAATTAGCTCTAAATAGTGCTGAAGTATGACGTTTTAAACTAGCTCAACTCAACTCGAGGCAAGCTGTTACTGAAACGCACTGCTCATTGTTAACTTTGTCTCGTATTCAAATACTAAATAGTGTCTGGACTGCCCATTCCGCTGCTGGGTCATCCTGATCAACATGTTGGCTTGTCCCTTGTATCAGACGCAACCTCCCTCCCAATCCGTCTGAAAAGATCCCTGTCTCGAGCTTTCCTCCCTGCCTCGGTGGGCCTCCATTGTACTTTGAGTAGCCAGTCTCTGACGCCATTTACCAAACCTCTTGCCGGTCTGCCCTTTCTTTTCATTGGTACTAATTATTTTTGCTTCGTCAATGTTTTTTTCTTTTCTAAACTGCTCTGTTTATTCAAGAGGCAAGAGTATTTTAGTTTCCTCTCTTAGATGTTGTTTAAAAGCCAAATTCGAATAATTTTTTTGTCCCTTTTAAATGGTTTTGGTCCACTTGTGTGCCATGCATGGTATTATGAGCATTTTTCTTTGGATTAAAATAAATAAATTAAAAATAACAGTATCTTGTCGGTGCCATCTGATGTTGTAATCGTCTTACCTCCTCACCCATAGGTCGCAATAGGAAAAATGCAAGACCCTACAATTTTCAATTTTATATATTGCTTTTCCCTCCTTATATTTTCAAGTATTTATTTCTGAGTCAGTTCTGTTGCTTTCCTTATCTTTATTTCTGGACCATTTAACCATATCTTATCTGATTCATTTAAAAAGAAGCCTTTTCCATTATCGAGCCATAGCCGCATAAAACACCTGACATGAAACAGTCTTTATCGAATCAAAAAGTTCGCCTGAAAGAATATTATAACGCATACATGATAGAACATTCAAGGTACTTGACACACCATAGAGGCTAACCGTGGTTCTGACTGAAAGACAACGACACTTGAGACTATCATTTTGAGTGTTAAAAAATGAAGCATGGTATAGTCACGGCATTCGTGACAACGCACTTGATAGAGGATACACACACACACACATACACACATACACACACATACACACAAACACACACATACAGCTCTTTAATCTTATATAAAAGAACAGCATATAAATCCGGCCAATAGCGCTTTTATATTGGTGTCTATTTTTCAAAGCAGATGATTAAGTAGAAATCTTTAAATGGCTGTGAGTTTCAAACACTATAAATAATTTGCCACTTAGCTGATTTTTTAATGATTTAAAGACTATGGTTTTTAAATTTGCTGTAAAAAGCATCATGCAGGGATGAATATTTAGAAAGTTGTAATTCTATGGAGGGTTTACAGTATTAGCAGAAGTTATAAGCCTAAGTAACCCGGGTAATGGAAGCAAGTCCAAAACATGAACATCAAACGGAAATGATATTGTGCTTGAGGCAGCATCCTACAATGTCTTGTTAAAGAGGAGATAGCTAAAAAGAGAAAGTATATTTTTTTAAAGAACACACAAAGTGCAAAATGCCACATATTATACTTCAAGTGGAACATGTGTGAAATATCTCATTTTGGGAAAAATAAGTTACATATTTATGCATGTGCTTTCTTGAGAACGTTCATTACATCACATAAGGCAATCGCTATATATTGTTGTCACATTAATTATTCCATCGCCACATGTTCAGTTCACACTGGCTGACAAACCTGTTTTTTTCTTGTAGACGCACAGAATTTCGTAATGTCCAGGGTACATGATTACATAACTTGTACGTTAAGGCAAATTTATCAGTTGTATTACTAAATGAATCTGAGTTTTTTGGGCACATTTTCCGTTACATAAAACATCTTTTTTAATCACCTACTTCAGTTTCGCCGACTACCCAAAGCTTTGTGGTACTAAAACAGTTGCTGCAATTGGAGTAAGAGAAATTTCACAGAAAAACGTCAAGACATTGTGACCTGCCTCGGATTTTACTTAACAGATTGATGTTTTTATCATTTCAAATTATCGTAATAGACTCGTGATTTTGCTAGATACGTCACTAAAATTGTCACATTATAAAAATTCATGCGTGATCAGAATTTTATTTAATTTAAAAAGAAAATGGAAGCTCTCGTACGAAATAAAAGCCCACACTGAAAAAAAAATCAGACACGTAAAAAATAATTTAATAAACTTAGTTATCCCCCCTAGTCTACGACGCATAACTTTTTCTTATACCCCCTAAAAGATATATATAAATAAAACAAAACATGTCACGTTATTCTATAAATGCCCCACAAAATCATGCCCCATAACACACTCTCATGTAGAAAGCCCTATGTATTGTCCTACCTTGAGTTTATATATATATATATATATATTCAAACCGAAAACCAAATATGTCACGTTATTCTAAGACTATAAATAAAGTACACCTTTAGAGGAAGCGGAGATGTGCAGTCAAAAGGGGACATGACCCTCTTAGCCAATGGACAACGAGCACGCTGCAGGCAACAACCAACATGGCTGGTCACCATAACAGCTGTGTAAAGGATCTAACGTGCTAAAATGAATTAATGTCATGTACAGTTGTTGTTCTTATGTCTATAACATTGGAGGTTTATAAGAAACACTATCCTATTCGCCTCCCTTCTTTTCAGCTTTTGATATTCGAACTAATTGACTTCAGTTAAGGGTAGTTCAGAACTGATCCGAGCAAAATTCATGCTCATCAATAAAGTGTGGAATTCGTGGAAATCCTTCCTTGTACTTTTAGTGCTTGTTTGTCGCTATCTCTTCCCGTTTATCTGTTTTTTTTTCTTCTTCTTTTCTTTAATAGCGCATAGTGCTTTATTTCCTTGCTTAAGCATTGTATTTTGAATTGTCAGCTCCCCCTACACTTGGACTCCCTCTCATTCTTCCTTTTACAAAACCACTATGAATGTAAAAAAAAACTTTTGTTTAAAAAAACATATTTGTCTTTTTTATAATTGGATCAGAGAATTTAAAAAATATCAGGAAAAAAAACTGGGATAATAATTAAACTCCGTAATTATCTTTGTTTATCAATAGGAACATTTTGTGCAAGCTTGGTGCCAATCGAAATGTAAAATATGTTCCGTATTAAGTCAAATTAAGTGTTACTGTTAGAAACCTTTTAAAACATATCTCTGTTACAGAGAACTGTTGACGAGATTTCAATGTAAAAGTACCTAAACTTGAAACACAACCTATTTTTTCAAGATAAATTTTGAAGTGAACGAGAAATGCCCTTCAGCGTTTCTCTGTTGTTTCGGTGCCATCTAATTTTGTAATCGTCTTACCTCCTCACCCATAGGTCGCAATAGGAACAATGCAAGACCCTACAATTTTCAATTTTATATATTGCTTTTCCCTCCTTATATTTTCAAGTATTTATTTCTGAGTCAGTTCTGTTGTTTTCCTTATCTTTATTTCTGGACCATTTAAACATATCCTATCTGATTCATTTAAAAAGAAGCCTTTTCCACTATCGAGCCTTAGCCGCATAAAACACCGGACATGAAACATAGTCTTTATGGAATCAAAAAGTTCGCCTGAAAGAATATTATAACGCATACATACATGATAGAACATTGAAGGTACTTGACACACCATAGAGACTAACCGTGGTTCTGTCTGAAAGACGACACTTGAGACTATCATTTTGAGTGTTAGAAAATGAAGCATGGTATAGTCACGGCATTCGTGACAACGCACTTGATAGAAGATACACACACACACTACACACACATACAGCTCTTTACTCTTATATTAAAGAGCAACATATAAATCCGGCCAATAGCGCTTTTATATTGGTGTCTATTTTTCAAAGCAGATGATTAAGTAGAAAGCTTTAAATGCTGTAAGTTTCAAACACTATAAATAATTTGCCACTTTTAAAGACTATGGTTTTTAAATTTGCTGTAAAAAGCATCATGCAGGGATGAAAATTTAGAAAGTTGTAATTCTATGGAGGGTTTACAGTTTAGCAGAACTTATAACCCTAAGTAACCCGGGTAATGGAAGCAAGTCCAAAAATTGAACATCAAACGGAAATGACATGGTGCTTATGGCAGCAGCCTACACAATGTCTTGTTAAAGATAAGACAGCTAAGCAGAAAAAGTATAATTTTTTAAAGAAAGCACATAGTGCAAAATGTCACATATACTTCAAGTGGAACATGTGTGAAATATCTCCTCTTGGGAAAAATAAGTTACATATTTATGCATGTGCTTTCTTGAGAACGTTCGCTATTGTTGTCACATTAATTATTCCATCGCCACATGTTCAGTTCACATTGGCTGGCAAACCTGTTTTTTTTTCTTGTAGACGCACAGAATTTCGTAATTTCCAGGATACATGATTACATAACTTGTACGTTAAGGCAAATTGATCAATTGTATTACTAAATGAATCTGAGGTTTTTTTTGGCACATTTTCCGTTACATAAATCATCTTTTTTAATCACCTACTTCAGTTTCGCCGACTACCCAAAGCTTTGTGATACTAAAACAGTTGCTGCAATTGGAGTAAGAGAAATTTCACAGAAAAACGCCAAGACATTGTGACCTGCCTCGGATTTTACTTAACAGATCGATGTTTTTATCATTTCAAATTATCGTTATAGACTCGGGATGTTGCTAGCTATGTTACTAAAATTGTTAAATTAAAAAAAATACATGCGTGATCAGAATTTTATTGGAAGCTCTCGTACGAGATAAAAGCCCACACCGAAAAATAAAATCAGGCACGTTGAAAATAATTTAATAAACTTAGTTATCCCCCCTAGTCTACAACGCAGATCTTACACCCAATAACAGATATAATACTCAAACCGAAAACCAAATATGTCACGTTATTCTAAGACTATAAATAAAGTACACCTTTAGAAGAAGCGGAGATGTGCAGTCAAAAGGGGAATCCCCTAGAGACACATGACCCTCTTAGCCAATGGACAACGAGCACGCTGCAGGCAACAACCAACATGAGTGACCACCATCAGGCTGTGTTAAAGGATCTAACCCTTCGTAATAGGAAACGTGGAAAATTGTCAAAATTTAAGGTGGCATGCTGAGTTTGATCATTGCACTTATAAGAACAGCAACCAAAAACCAAAAACAAAACCCAAAATCCCCAAAACCAACAAAAAACCCAAACATATTGGCTGAATTTTTACAACAACCATCGAAGACCTCGGTCACATGGAACATCAGTATTCATTATGCTTGTCTTTAATCGCATCATTATTAATCGACGACCTTTGGATTAAACAGCTAACATAACATTGATCAAAAATATCACAACAATGTCCGAAAAAGGTTAAAACTGGGATACATCGATAGTGCTGGCCATGTAGCACTAATCTCAACCGTGTATAAACAGTTCAATATGCTGTAAACCAGGCAGTTTGCCTTCATAATTTATCAGTCGCTCTCCTAGTCAACTTGATTTAGCAGTAAGATCAACGATGTTTACCCTAAAGGAATCTAAAAGAAACGTGCCCCCTATTTTTTCTAGTACGTGATATTGTTTCTTAACTAGCGGTGCTAAAATGAATGAATTTCATGTTCAGTTGTTGTTCTTATGTCTATAAAATTGGAGGTTTATAAGCAACACTATGCTATTCGCCTCCCTTCTTTTCAGATTTTGATATTCGAACTACTTGACTTCAGGTAAGGGTAGTTCAGAACTGATCCGAGAAAAATTCATGCTCATCAATGAAGTATGGAATTCGTGGAATTCTTTCCTTGTACTTTTAGTGCTTTTTTGTCGCTATCTCTTCCCGTTTATCTGTTTTTCTTCTTCTTCTTTTCTTTAATAGCGCACAGTGCTTTATTTTCTTGCTTAAGCAACGGTGTTTTTGCGAAGGCCTCGAGTTACGTTTGATTGTCATGAAGTATCCAGTATCCTGACTTTACGGTCATCGTTAAATTAAATAGATTTTTCACACCACATAAAGATTAAATAAATTTTCTAACAAAATCATAAAAAGAAACCGAAAAAGTAACAAATGATATCAGATAAACAATTTAATATCACTGCTTAGTCTGTACATTCACAGAGAAGACAACCGTCATCGAACTTGAAGCCTGAGTCACACACCAGGTCTGGACAATCAAAGGGAGGACAACTCTTTGCGCCATTAACATGAGGTATTTTATCGACCTGGCCGTTTACAGCCCCATCAATGGCGTATTGACAAATGTAGGGCAGTTTCTTGCTTAGAAAAGTGGTGCAACGGTAGTCGTGCCACTGTCTGTCTTGGGGGTTTAAAGCCACACAGTCTTCGAAAATTGACAACCCGTAATTCGATTGTTCCATGTTGTTCCAAAACTGAACCTGTGTTCCATCCATCCACTTCCATTCTCCTTCCACATCTTTGTCGTTCAACCCAATCCACATAGATTCAGTGGCGTTTATCTTCCCCATCTCTTCCAGCAGAAAATCATTAACATCTTTCGTCTTTGGCATCGCGAGATTGCCTCCAAAACTGTTGCAATTTTTCGCGGCCGTCTGGAAAGAAACATTTTCATGTACCATGAAAATGAAACAGGTGTTATTCACAATGCTGAAATACCTCGTGTTGGTAGTCTGCAGTCCGCCCAACTCACACGACATTTCAACTGATGGAGTCAAATTTGCGACATTAGCTGGAGATAGAAGAAAAAAAAAATTAAAAAAAGAGAAGAACCTTCTTATTTAATAATAATTACTTATGCAGGAACGCCGCATGAGTCAACCGAAACGAAGACTACGATTTGTTGTGCTTGAGCACCTATTACCATTGCTATTGCAATAACAATAAAACAACAAAAACAAAAACCAGAACACCAACAAGAGCAGCAACAACAACAACAACTACTACTACTACTACTACTACTACTACTACTACTACTACTACTACTACTACTACTACTACTACTACTACTACTACTACTACTACTACTACTACTACTACTACTACTACTACTACTACTACTACTACTACTACTACTACTACTACTACTACTACTACTACTACTACTACTATTACTACTGCTGCTGCTGCTGCTACTACTACTACTGCTATACATACATCGATTAATCGATAGATAGCTTGAACTTAAAATGTTTTAATACATAACACGAAGAAGCTTTGAATGGAAACATCACTATCGGAAAATTATTGCTATTTATGCTCTATTATACAATACATTTTACCAATACTTTTTAAAACTAGTTTAATCATTTAACGTAATGTAATAAATAATGGACGTGCGCGACTAAAAAATGTAACATGTAAACATAGAAATGCTCTGAATAACTAGCTATTATACTCATTTATCCGATCTATTCGTTATGCTCACCTGAAATAACCACTGAAAAAATCAGAGCACCAAAGAAGGAAGCCATTATTGGACACATAATAATTGTCAGTAATTCTCTGGACCGGGAGCTGCTTCTTTCTGAAATTAGCACAAAACTACTGAGTCATAATTATATTTAGGTACGTGGAACCGATTAACACATTACAGTCACTTTTTCGTTTCCTGTCTTAGCGAAGAAGACGTCATATTTTAAGATAAGCCTAGAGATAGTAAGAGACAACACATATTCATTAAGTATTTTAGAAAAGCAGACTCGTGCCTACCGACATATTCAACGCACTGATAGTGTTGCTTTTTCTTTGATTTCATCAAACATACAAAGTGTGGAAGTTAGTGATAATACAATACGTCTTTTTTCCTTTAAATACAGTACTTTTATATATAAAACGTGTACAGGATAGAATAAAGGGATTCCTTTATAAAACGAAAAAGATTTTTTTTTCTGCACTGACAACTCTCTATAAACAAAATTATCTTGTTTAAAGACACGAAAACATATTTGACTCGTTTTGCGTCTTGCTTTTAGATAACACGATTAAGTTTGACAAGGTGCCGAGGAAGACTTCCTATCATTGCCGTAGACATAGCCATCACCATGAACGCCATCACTCACTAATCACCACAACAAAGCACGACATTGGCAAAGTTATAAAATAAATCTAAATTAAAATAAATATCACACCAGGTTACACAATTTACCATCGAAGGATTAGGCTATTCGTTGTGTGAATTCCTTTTTTTATAAAAAAATTTCTAAACATGCAAGTTAATATGATTGATTAACCACCTAAACGAAGAGGACAAATAAATACTGATATGAGATGGCAAGAGAAAACTAATAATAGTTTATTTAGTTATCGCATTGGTTGAAACTTGAAAGCGGTAAAAGGAAGAACCTATGCGTCACTTCGGCTAGTAACGGCTGTAACACCACAGACATTAGCAGCCCAAGTGTGAAGAGATAATAATAATGGCGACTCTCTGGGTGTGAGCACACGTTGGATCCCGGGACTGGACTCGGCAGTTGTTGAGTTGGTTTATTTTTAGATTGAACTCCATGATCTTTACCATAAAAGGCATCCCTATAGCACTGTGAATGTCAAAGCACTTATGAAATTGTTGAGTTGGTTTAATGTCCAACAACAGCGCTATACAGGCTATATTGTGGACGTGATCCAAGACTGACGCCTGACAATTTTATGTGCTGCCACACAGGAGATAGGGTGGGTTCACCATGACTCCTCTCTCATGCGATCACATTAAACTGACACCGACCTAACAAGTGAGGAGCGAAAACGACAGGATTCGAACCAAGGACCTTTGGCGTCGAAAGCCGATGTTCTGCCCCTGGACCACCGCGCCCCCTCTTCACACGACAGAGACGCGAGCAGGGAGCCAAGAGTGGAGGGGTGAGACTGTCAGCAGAGCGCTACTTGATTTTATGGTAATGAATAATGATGTAACCAGACCGATTTTTAAAGAGCCATTAGAAATCTACCACACCTAACTAGATAAATGATGTAGAAATACATAAAAGAAAATAAAAAAGCAACAAGAGAAAACAATAAAAACATAACAGTCGAAGCCTTTACATAAACAACCTTATCTTTTTTTTTGCACGTTTACTCTGTAATTGGAAACTTTGGCCCTTTTCTGTTTTGAAAAAGGAAACAAAAACTGCATACGTTCGACTTTCAGAAGCTCCAGAGAAGAAAACTGTTCTGTGGCCTGTGTTTCAGCCACACAGCAAACTGAACGACATCTGATAGGCCTAAACCTTCCAGACGATCTCCTTAGGCTGAACGGTTCTGCGCATGTACAGGAAGCCCAAGCTGCCATAACGCGTTAGTGTTTCTATGTGTCTCGATGTAAGATATCCAGACATTGCGTTTCATTTCGCACTGAATTCCCACGAATGACCCAGTGAACTTCTGGACAGAAGCTTAGTACATGAGTAAATTATGTTTTCTGTTGCTGTCACGTTGGCGCTATCTCTACACGATCATGCATTACTATTTCGTGTCATTTTTTCAGATAAAGTAGTAGGAAGTCCACGATTTCACCGTATTAAGCATGTTTGTGTACGCGTGGGTTTACTATTGAACAAAATTATATTTACATAAAGATACATACCACGTGACACCGTTAGAGTTTATAAGATTAATAGTAATATGTTGCAGTATGCGTTTTATTTTCATCGTAGATTCAATTTAGGTTGAACATATCAGCAACAACACTGTTATTGAAGTCTGTGTATAGACATTACATGAAAACAGTAACATAAATCTCTGTCTCTGTCTGTCTGTCTCTGTCTGTCTGTCTGTCTGTCTGTCTGTCTCTCTCTCTCTATATATATATAGACATTATATGAAAACAGTAACATAAATCTCTGTCTCTTTGTCTCTGCCTCTCTCTCTCTAGTTTTCTATGTGTTTGTGTCTCCGGTAAACTGATTGAGAGCAATATTCACGAAAACCAAAGCAGCGTGTTCAATATTGCAGTATACAAAACGGATCGAGATAGTTATCTTCTAAGCTTTAAAAATCTTCATTTCATAAAACATGGGGTTGCGGCTATAGGGCGTAGGCGTCGCTTTCACTCTCCAAAAAAAAAGAAGGAAAAAAAACAACAGAAATCAGAATCACTGAAATAGAGAAGCAGTGATTTTAGTTGAGAGCCAAAGTGGGTTTTATCATTAGGCTTTAATCATAAATGAGTCAGATTACTATGTTGCTGTTTAGCATCCACCACCACCACCACCGTCATCATCATTATCATCATTCATCATCATCATATCATCTACATTCATCATCATCTACATTCATCATCATCTACATCATCATATACATCATCATTATCATCATCATCATCATCATCATCATCATCATCATCATCATCATCATCATCATCATCATCATCATCATCATCATCATCATCATCATCATCATCATCATCATCATCATCATTATCATCACCATTTTTATTGTTATAATTTTTTTCTATAATTACTTTCACTAAGTCGAAAAACTTGCATTGCAGGCTCAATAAAAGTTAGTGAGATCGAAAAATGTACAGTGTTTTCTGAAATAAAAATTGTAGATTTAATTATCATATTTATTTGAAAAAAGAAAAAACTAAAATAATTTTTGCAAGATTGTGCCAGTTCAATTAACTTTGCCTCTGGGACATTAATGTTCATTTGATTTTACGTTCCTTTCAGTTTTGTTTCTTTCTTATGTCAAAAGTAACAAAGTATGTAGTATTTTTGTCACGTCAAAAACATGTAATAAAAAAATGGATCGCAGCGGTAATAGCTGCTTTTTAATTGGCAATTTTTAAGGAAAAGTAGACAATTTATTATTATTATCATGTTTGTTTAAATACTGTGTACAGGTTGTATGCTTAACATGCCTAACAAGTTGATTTACACAGGTTTAATAAAGTGGTAGTGCAAGAAACTTACCAATAATTGTCTTATATAAAACTGTAGGCGAAATAACTGTACATAATGATGTAGTATACATATAGAATATACGTTTTTATCTTTGTAATGATAAATAATTCAATTATCTATTGAAATGCTTTTAGTTTTTATGCGTGCCATAAACCTTGGAAACGTCTAAATCATAAACACAATTATCTTTTTTTTGCAATAATAAGAGAAGAACTGTTGGCATGCAGGTGACATCTGATCAAGATGTAAATATTTGCCATCTTTGAACTTGTGGCCAATTGATTCTAAAGGAAATACAGTCTTTGTTTGAGTAGTTTCTGAAAAAAAAAACAGGGGCAAATCAAGGGTGGTTTTTTGGGGTAAACTCCCTTGAAAGTAAGAAGAAACTTTTTGCAGATAAATTCTTTTTCAACTAAAATCACCTTTTTTGAAAGAGACTAAACACCTTCATTTTCATTTCTATAAATAGCCATTCAATACTTCAAGTTTTAAGTGTACCATTATTTCTTCTTTAAAAGTACATAATTATTTTCGTTACAGATTTTAAATAATTAGTTTTGTAATAAATAAAAAATAACAACGGTGATTTTTTTTTGTTGGGTCGAAGGACGAATATTAACCTTTCTATAATACAAAAACACTTTGATTCCTAAGAAACTTCCGTTTGTACGTTTCTAAAAATATCACTGAAATATTTTAAAGTAAGTGTGCCTGTAAAACAACCCTTAAGGATCATTCTAACATCACCTAGTAACGCCACAGACAGTGGAAGACCAACTGTGTGTACAAAAATGGCGACTCTCTGGATGTAAAAACTCGGCAAATCCTGGGACTTGTCATGGCAGAGACGCAAGCAGGGAGTCAAGATGTGGTGGGATGGGTTTGCAGAGTTTACCTTATCTTAATTTTGTAAATTAAGAAAAAAAAGTATAAAGCTCTTATCTCCAGGTATTAATCCGATGGAAAAATGTATACATCATTTAATAAGAATGCCGCTGCTCCAGCCAGCCTCATTTTCAAGGACAACAAATTTAACGTACGTCTGTATTTTTCACGAAAAATTATTTCGTGGAAAACGCAATGATGTATTTTTGTATTTTTTGGACCAGTTGCTACCATGATGTTTGAGCCAATCATGAAGCCTATATAGGAAAAAACATCTGATACGTTTCCCAATCTTTGTTTTCAAGTCGACCAGTCCTGACTTATTTGCAGATTGCAGGATACCATAATGTTTTTTAAATTTCAATGTGCGTCATCTGTTTTTTTAACAAAGAAGTTAAACATGAAAAAGAACAATACTATAAAACAAATCATACAAATGTTTTTTTTTCCACACAAAGCTGAACTCCTCAGAAAACCAAACAGAAGTACTTTAGCATGATACTTTACGCGTTTAAAATTTGTTCTCATATCTTTGTTTTTTGTCTCTGAAGATTAGACTTACTTAACTACCCATGCTTATTTTTCGGTTTTCTGACTAAGCATATAAAAATAATTATGTTTTTTGTTAGCACATAGCAATCTCTGCGAGATCTTTTCTACAAAAAGAACTAGAGGGCGCTATAGATGTAAACAACAACACTAGGAACCCTGAATAGACCACGCCCACTGATTTAGCCATTAACCTTTTCACGACGTTGGCGCTAGACCTCTTTTCTTACCCCAAGACGTGCATATATAAAGCCTATAGATCCCCTGTGACGTGATAACTAAAACAAAGAAAGATAGTTAATAGAGTAACAAATTATAAATTCATTCCCTTTGACCACTCTAATTTCCCAATAGACGTGTAGGAAAAATATCCCAACCTTTGCCAACATCTAAAAAAACAACAAAACACGAAAATCGTGCATAAGGACTAGTCTCATCTGAAATAGTCTGTAATTGACAAGACATAGACCTAGTCCGCCAAGAGCACACTGATCAGAACAAGCAAGGCCCCACAAACAAAACCTGGAGCAGACATCGTTGGAATCATGGGGTGGAACAAAGGGACCTAGATTCTGGCACCATCAAGCAAGCTCTGACTTCCACTATACAATCATTTATGCTACATCAGAGTTTGTATCTATGGCACGTCGTCACACTAAAGATGATAACTTAATTATTTTATACAGTACGCTAGAGGTCCTGGGTAGGACATTAAATTGTATCCTAGTCCTGGGTATGACATTAAACTGTATCGTGATCCTGGGTATGACATTAAACTGTATCCTAGTCCTGGGTATGACATTAAACTGCATTGTAGTCCTGGGTATGACATTAAACTGCTTTGTAGTCCTGGGTATGACATTAAACTGCATTGTAGTCCTGGGTATGACATTAAACTGCATTGTAGTCCTGGGTATGACATTAAACTGCATTGTAGTCCTGGGTATGACATTAAACTGCATTGTAGTCCTGGGTATGACATTAAACTGCATTGTAGTCCTGGGTATGACATTAAAACTCATCCTAGTCCTGGGTGTGACATTAAACTGCATTCTAGTCCTGGATATGATATTAAACTGCATCCATACCATGCATATGAGCATGAACAAGGGTCAATGACACAAGCACACGGTGGCGTGCGGGGGAGTTTTACCTGAAGCCAAAGGATTGCACCACTTGTCAAGTGAGCTGCTACTGCGGATACCTCATAATTTGCACTGTTCTTTGCACTCTTATGTACCACAGTGCATCGGATGCTGAAAATCAAAGAAGCAGTCTGGTGGGGGCACGACACAAACATTCTTTACTTATCAGCAGAGCGTCTGTGTTTGGGACGTGAAAAGTCATTTGGGGTGGAACGGATGTGTCGGCGGCACGCTTAAGTAACTGTGAGCTGCTAACAGCATCTCTGCACACAGGCGGATCGTATTTGATGGTCGCGGCCTGACTAAATTATGAACACAAGTCGGCTGAGGCAGCAGTAGTACTATCGACCAGGCAGCCCTCTTTAGGGGTAGCATATGGCATTGCCTGCTCTGGAAGGGAAACCTCTTAAAAAGGTGGGGCTAAAAGTGTGCTCAGGCTTTTGCCCCTTTACCTGGCGGGCTAACCGCGTTGAGAGAGACTCACTCAGCGGTAGAAGTATAAAAAAGCTGAAGACGATAACGGGTGCGACGTGGAACGTAGAGAAAGATAGAAAAGAGAAGATAGAGAATGCGACGTGGAACGTAGAGGCAGAAAGATAGAGAAGTTAAAGAAGATAAAGATTGCGACGTGGAACGTATGCACAATGATTGGTGTCGACAGATGTCCGTAACGAAGGACATCCCAGATTGATCGAGAGCTGCTGATGGAGGGTATCCACATTGAGGCTGCACAAGAAATGTGCATGGGAGCTCAAGGCCAAAATCAGGAAACCAGCTGCACATTTTTATTAGAATGGAAATTCTGAAGGACTAAAGACAGCGGGAGTCACCTTGCCATTCGTAACTCCATTGCTAGTAAGAAGCTTGAGTTACTCCCTCCTGGGATTGCTGTTGTTGTTGAGTTGGTTTAACGTCCGATATCACCACTAGGAAAATTTGGACAGTCGACCAAAATAAAAGTGGCTCAATGAAAACGGAGGAGCAACAGGGAAAAGAATGATCAAGCCTTGAGAATTAACGCTGTGATTATAGTCCATAGTAACATTTAACATCATTTCCATCTATTTGATGATCATTATAAGAGACGTATCATTATCGTTATCAAGCTAATACGACTCGTCTTTATCATTATCATTATTTTTATCAGTATCAGCAACATCATGAATTCAAACATGCGGTTTCAACTTGGTTGAATGATTGTTTTCTTACGGATTTTTGTTTTGTTTTATGTCTACAATAGAACCACGAGATAAAAAAATCACTAGTCATTCATGTCTCCTAAGGTACCGGGTGTGCCTTTTTATCCCTCAATCGGCTGAATGGCTGCCTATATTATGTTTGTTGTCTCTCTGTCTCTTTCTTTGTATATGTCATCTCTCTTCCTCCCTCTCTCTCTCTCTCTCTCTCTCTCTCTCTCTCTCTCTCTCTGTCTCTATGTGCTCCCTTCTCTGTCACTGTCTGCCTCTCTGTCTATGTCGGTCTTTATCAGTATCTATCTCATTATTTTCTCTATTGTTTCTCTTCCGTCTTTCTCCTTTTTCACCTTCTCAGACTCTTCCCCTTTTTATTTATCTCTTTGTCTCCCTTTATCATTGTTAGTATGTATCTTGTTGTACAATAGCTTCGAGACCAAGAGAGAACATTGATATTCTTAAAAACTGTTGGCTAGTTGCTATATCATGTGGTAATATCTGGGCTCATCCACCTTGCGGATAAACTTCTAGTTCTAGACAAGGAAGATGCTCTGCGCTTAATAACCATCACTCACAGATTTCTTTTTATAAGATTTCTATTTATAGACATATATGCCATCACTATATCAAACTATCTAACGGCGTACCAAAAGACCAACCCAAGCGACTGCGGTAACATGGTAAAAGAGAGTATTTCCTGAGAGAGAACCCTATTGAGGATCACAGCACAGCTAAAGGCAGACGCCCCCAATTGAAGGCCAACCATCGACTTTTCCATCATTTTAACATAGCTTCATATAATCCATCTGGCCTCTACCCAACATCCATGTAGTGCCTTATAACACAGACGATCTGTTAAATAAAATTGGCGATATTTACAGTTTTAGACAAATTTGACATTGTCTCTTTCAAGATTTATTTCAAAGCTACGAAAATACGCCAGTCCTGCCGGCAAGCTATCAAAAAAGCGAACGCTGCTTAGGAGGAGCCATCTTGAGTCACTGGAAGTCACTGAGATACACATTCAACATTAAGTTGAACCTTTATAATGACTACACACGCGATATTTCGGCTTACATTCTACCATTATTATGAACCCGTGACAGCGAAAACTAGAGTCCGAATTATAGATGACTATGCATGTAAACTAAAGTTGTTATAAAACTATGAAGACTCCTATTTTCTCAAATGCCCGTGGAGAGTCATATGCTAGGGACAAACTATTTGGCGAACTGGCTCAAGTCGTAGAGTCTTGGTCTTCAGACAGGAAGGCCCGCGGTTCGAATCCCACGATAGGCAAATTTATTTGTCCAATTTCGTCCCCCTGTAACTGTGTCAGGTTCGGTGTCAGTACAATGTGTTTGGATAAGACAGGGATCATAGTATCCCGTCCTGTCTCGTGTGTAACAGCACAAAAATTCTGCATTCAGCAAGGTAGCAAGGTCTCTGCATCTCTAACACCTTCTTCCAACAACCTGACAACCTTTGTCATATACACGCGTGTCTTTCTAAAGCTCCAGTGTGCGCTATTTGGAACGGGGGAGGGGGGAGGGGGGGTTCTCTCAAGTGGCTTTGGATACTATGTGCAGATTCCTTTCCCGTTGAAAATTTGGACAGTCGACCAAAAGTGACTCAAGCCAGTCAATGACAGGAAGGAGCAACAGGAGAAAGAGTGATAAAGCCTTGAGGATTGCCCCTGTGATTACCATCCATAGTAACATTTAACACCATTCTCATCTATTAAATGGGCATTATAAGAGACGTATCATTATTGATATTCGCAGTATAGGATCGTCCAGGGGAACCTAGGAGACGTTAAACCCGGAGAGAGGGAGATAATTCTCTCCCTTCCTTTGTAGAGAAACGTATTATCGTTATGAAGATAATACGACTCCTCGCTATCATTATCATTTTTAATCAACATCATGAATTCAAACATGCACAGTTTTAACATGGTTTAAATTATTGTTTCCTTATGATAATTTAAAATCTCCACGAGAACCACTACATGAAAAACACACTAGCCATTCATGTCTCCTTATGTATGCCTTTCTATCCCTCAATGGGCTGTATGGCTGCCTATATTATATTTGTTTGTCTCTCTGTCTCTTTCTTTGTATATGTCACCTCTCTTCCTCCCATCTCTCTTTCTCTCTCTCTCTCTCTCTCTCTCTCTCCTGTCTGTCCCTATCTCCCTGTCTCTGTCACTGTCAGACTGTCTGTCTATGTCGGTCTTTATCAGTATTTATCTCATAATTTTCCTTATTGTTTTTCTTCCGTCTTTCTCCTCTTTCACCTTCTCACACTTTCCCCCTTTTTATTAATTTTGTCTCTTTGTCTCCCTTTATCATTGTTAGCAGGATTGTGTCGTGCTGTATAGCTGCGAGACCAAGACATGGATACTCTTACATACTGTTGGCTAGTTGTTATATCATGTGGTAATATCCAATCATAATGCAGCTCATCCACCTTGCGGATTAACTAGTTCTAGACAAGGAAGATGCTCTGCGCCTAATAACCATCACTATATCAAATCACATACGGTGTACCAAAAAGACCAGCACAATCGACTGCTAAACATGGCCAAAGAAAGTATTCCCTGAGAGAGAACCCTATTGAGGATCACTCTCTAAAGGCGGACGCCGCCAACTGAAGGCCAACTATCGACTTTTCCATCAATTTAACACAGCTACATATAATCAAGCTGGCATCTTACCCAACATCCATGTTACATAGCATTATAACACAGACGATCTGTTAAATAACATTGGCGATGTTTAGTTTTAGACAAATTTGACATAGTCTCTTTCAAGATTTTTTCAAAGCTACGAAAATACTTCAGTCATGCCGGCAAGTTACCAAAAAACAGAACGCTGCTCAGGAGGATTCATCGTGGGTCACTGGAAGTCACCGAGATACACATCCAACATCGAAGTTGAACCTCTTTAATGACTACACACGCGATATATCTTTATTTCAGCTTACATTCTACCATTATTATGAAGCCGTAACAACGAAAACTAGAGTCCGAATTATAGATACTATTCATTTAAACTAAAGTTGTTATAAAACTATGAAGACTCCTACTTTCTCAAATGCCCGTGGAGAGTCATATGCTAGGGACAAACTATTTGGCGGGGGGCGAACTGGCTCAAGTGGAAGAGTCTTGGTCTCCAGACAGGGAGGTCTGCGGTTCGAATCCCACGATAGGCAAATGTATATGTCTAATTTCGTCCCCCTGTAACTGTGTCATGTGTCGGTTTCAGTACAATGTGATTGGCTAAGACAGAGATCATATTATCCTGTCCTGTTTCGTGTGTATCAGCACAAAAAGGCCATACGCCAGTCTTGGGGCCCGTCCGCAATAAACGTATATAGTGCATATCTTGGACGTTAACCAGCTTAACTTAACTTAACTCCCAAACCTTTTAGCGAAAACATTACACCCACTGTTTAACCACGGGCATAGACATGCCATTACAGGATAAACCATTAAATGTCTTTGGCAAATGATGAAATGATTATGATAGCGGAAACGGCATGATGATGACAATGATGATGATGATGATGATGTTGATGATGATGATTATGATGATGAGGCTCCGAGTGCTGAGCTGACTTCTAACACTGGGGATGAAAACGATAAGGTACTTATTATTATATTATATGATATTAATGAGATGGTAATTATGAGATGATAATTGTAAGATATTAATTATAAGACAGTTATCATGAGACGATAATTGTGAGACAATAATTATGAGATGGTAATATTGAGATAATGATTATATGACATTATGAGGGTATACTAATGATGCGGTTATAATGAGAGATCAATACTATGAGACGATTGCGATAAAATGAAAATAATGAGATGATAATGATGAGACGATAATCGTAAGTTGATAATTATGAGATGATATAATATTTAACAATATTTCACCATCCCATTATCCTACATGAAGTTACAAACGGTCCTATCGTCAGAAAATGTGTTGTTGACAAGTAATAAAAAAAAACTGAAAGTGCCTTTTTATTGTTATAAAGAAGAAAATGTAAAAAGTTATGTTTCAAAATAAAAAAAGAGTAAAAGCAAACCCACTTTGAGTCTGTAGGTTATTCGTTTTCTGAAGACAGCCATGGTGCGCTGTATTTGGACGTAGGTTTAGCCATAATTGTTCATACCGAAAACTAACCTATGGCACACCCGAAATAAGCCCTGCACATACTTTGGCCGAATAGAACTTGTGACCTAACACAAAGTTATTCCACTTTGTTGGAAGACATGAGTTTAAAACTACAACGCCATAGTGTTGTCATTTTGAAGCGCTGTGCCGTTGCATTTACTTTAAGTAAAAAAGATTTTTTGCAGCGTTCAGCATTACTCACTGACTGGCCAATTAAAGCAGTACAACCGAGGCTTCCAAAAATAGAAGGTAAAGTCACCGCAGTAGAGAAAAAGTTTCAATAAGAGTCCAAGTAAATCATACCATTCAAGTAGTATAAGCAGTTGGATCATTTCAGATTATTATAGTGTAGGCTGAGCGGGCTGAGGAAAGGTTATATCCAAGTTTAAATCTGGATTAATCAGAGATAGACAATTGTCACTTTTACGCTAAAATGTGTTCGGTGACTTGGCCTGTTCTTGTGGAGACCTCGATTATAACTCATGTCTTCCGACAAAGTTTACTCGTAGTAAATCAATTTTCTATGTAATTGAAAAAGCTGCACTGTTGCGCTATGGTTTTAGATACCGATACATAGTCATGTTTTACGGTGGTAAAAAGGAAATTTTAATATTGTAATTTTGTGTGACTAATTTTACAGTTTTATCCAACAGAAACTACACTATATACAGTTGTTGCTAGTCGAGTGCTTCACGAAAAAATAAATTCTAATTTATATTACTTTATTCCGGTACTCCAAGTAAAACCGTAGTAAAAATCCTATTAATTCCCAACTAAAATTAAAAGCGCCGCAGTTTCAAAGCGGTTGGTTTTAGAGTAAAAATTTTAGACTAATAATTATAGAAAATATAAATAAGGAAAACATTGAAAACAAGAGTGCGAAATAAAGACAGAATGAAGGATCATTTTAACTTGTGCTGTCCATATCTAGGCAGTTAATTTCAGGACAATTTTTGTCATTTTCAACCTCATCTCCTTATCCTTGGGTATAATTACCACTGTCTCCTTGTCCTTGGGTACCATTATCGGTGTCTCCTTGTCCTTGGGTATCATTGCCGCTGTCTCCTGGTCCTTGAATATCATTACCACTGTCTCCTTGTCCTTGGGTATCATTACCGCTGTCTCCTTGTCCTTGGGTATCATTACCGCTGTCTCCTGGTCCTTGAATATCATTACCACTGTCTCCTTGTCCTTGGGTATTATTACCACTGTCTCCTTGTCCTTGGGTATCATAACCACTGTCTCCTTGTCCTTTGTCTAAATCAGCTTTTGCACCATTATCGTCCGTCAAGTTATCATCTTGTAGGGTATGCTGACAAATGAAAGGCAGCCGATCACTTTCAAAATTACCGCTATCAGAACACATGTAGGTACGCCACTTCCCATCGGAAGGATTTAGAGTCATGCAGTCGTCGCCCAACCAACCATTTAAGAAATGCATATTGCCCCAAGGTTTCACTTCAGTACCATCCTCCCATACGTACTCCCCCTCGCCAGCTTTATCATGCATGCCTATCCACATAGCTTTCTCTATGTTGTGTTTTTCCATCTGATCTAACAAAAAATAATTAATTCCCTCTGTTTTCGGCATTGCCAGTGTCCCTCCATTCTTTTGGCATTCTTCTAGCGCCTGCTCATATGGAAGTGTCTTGTTACTTATGAAGAAATAACAGGTGTTGTCATATATCCCATAATCCTCGGTGCCGAAGTTTTGTGGACACGAGGCTCCGAGTGCTGAGCTGACTTCTAGCACTGGGGATGATAATAGTGAGGTAATTATTATTAGATGATATGATATTAATGAGATGGTAATTAGGAGATGATAATTGTAATATAATAATTATGAGACAGTATTTATGAGATGATAATTGTGAGATAATAATT
>RQTK01000101.1:800714-817573 GCA_003991915.1 Elysia chlorotica | reverse complement strand
AATAATAATAATAATAATAATAATAATAATAATAATAATAATAATAATAATAAAATAGCAATATAGTAATAAAACATGTAAACTAGATTAAAAGGTTTAAGTCAGGGGAAGGTATCTTCAAAAGAATTATGCCGGTTACTTACCTTTGTTCTAAAGGCCAACATATTGCCGAACAGAAAGTTGGGCTCTGGTCCGGGTATTCCCAATTCTTTAAATATCCTCATTTGTTTCTTTCTACACCTGAGATGAAAAATGTTACTATACTAGTCTATGAAAAAGTGTTTGTTTGTTTTTTTAGTAGACAAAATGGGTGCATAATTTTATGGTGTATTTTACAAAAATGACAACAATAATTAACATTCTTATAACATCCATTTGAAAACTGATTTCAAGATTGAACAAGATCATTAGCAACGCGAAACAGGGGGGAAAAGAGAGCAAATGAAGACAAGCCGATAAAAATGTTATAGTTTTGTTAATAGTGGTTTTTTTCATATATATTAAATTTTTATCCAATATTCGAATTCAAAGGTTTACGCCTTATTTACATTCTCCAAACCTAGGTTAATCGCAGCTTTGTGCAACGCGATCTGGCTTTAGTGACTTCTGTGTTGAATCTACAGTATTGTCAGAGGTTAGTCTTGGGACCCGTCCGCGATACAACCTAAATGCCGTTGTCGGAAGTAGTGGAACCAAAAAACCAACTTTGTGCAGGTAACGTATCTCAAAACTGACATTAACTTTGGCTAGGCTTAGGGGAGAACTTGAATGAAGGTAAATGCATAATAATTTTGCCTCCAAATATTTGGGTTAGCATGACAGGAGAAAATGCAAGTTAGCCAAGCCAAACTGATTTTTTTTCTAGGATAACTAAAAAGATGATTGGTGTAAGAATTTAAAAAAAAGTATAACCAAAGTTTTCTTCTACTTCAAAAAATAGATGGGAAACGATAGCCCATGAGTGATTTAATCCATAATCGATAGTTTAAGAAATTACAAATTAAAGTGTCTGTTCAAAGTAGTTATTTTATAATTTATAGTCTATCATTTGTTGAGTAGAATTGTATGGATACACCTCCACGTTTAGAGCATAATGTTGGTCCTCGGCGAGTACTGAGGTTTCTGTATTATGGAATTTAGTTGTGATCATCCCACAAATGGGTCTTTTGTAGTGCTGTACATACACTTCACTTTTTGACAACCTTTTTGCGCAGTTTTTGTGCTTCTACCACTCAGAGAGAAAGAGGAGTCGCCGTTGCTGCCGGTGTGGTGTGTTGGTTGTCTTGGGACACCATAGGCACAATATAGCCTTTACTGTGCTGACGTGCCGTTAAAACAAACTCAATTCAAACTAGCCTGTCAATCCTAGATTTCACTTTAAAGTCTTTAGTACCACACAGAAACAAGCCCTGACAGGACTTCAGTCTCTTCAGATCACTTTATTCTGACATCCATCATGTAACAGTTGTCTTTTTAACGTAAAAGGATTCTGCGTGTAAGTAATGTACACGTATCCGCTATATATACTCGTAATTAACATAACAGATTTTATTGTGTGAGAAGTCCAACGAATGTTCAAATTATCTTCAAATTATTTTTGTGTGCATAGCTTCAGATTAAATGTCTACTAGGTTTTCGAGGAAAGCTTTTAAAGTCGAGGGTCTGAATTTTATACGACCGCTTACAAAAAAAACAAAAAACAACAACAACAACAAAACAAAAAAGCAAAACAAACAAAAAATAAAAATAAATGAAAACAACAAACAAGGATGCCAACATAGAAGCATTGCGTTTCACCGATATGGGAGATATGACTGACAAAAGTGTACATATTAAAGGTCCTGTCAGTTTACAAGCGAATAACGTGAGGCAAAGAGTTTAATGTGCACACACTTAACTTTTCTGTTTCTTTATGTTATATTATTTAATAATATTTCCTTCTTTTTTTGTAGGAAACCTCCTGAACGAATAGTTGCTACATCATGGTCTATTTTAAGTTAGCCGCATGCTATTTTAGGGGAACTACAGAAATTAATCGATCATGCCTATTTCAAAGTTCGGCAAACTTTTCCGGTTATTTTGATGAGTGATTTATAACACATAAAACTTTTCTGATTTAACACAAGATGAAGAAAAAGTATAAGGAATTGTACTGGAAGTTAATCAATAGGTATTCTTTTCAACTTATTTCCGTTTTTTTTTAACAGTTTTTCTTGCTTGTTTACTGCTATTAATTAATATATACAGGCTTAAAAAATATACATCGAATGTTTGTTAGGCTAAGTATATAATCATTATGTTATTTTCTGATGAAAGGACAAAAAAATCAGTATCTACTAATATTTTGAAAAATAAAGCGTTGGCTTATAGCTTTTTAAGATCAACAAAACAAGCAAACCCCTAAACTCATAACGACTGGCAACGTTCTTGTTTATCTATCTAAATTAGGGATACAATCATAATGATAAAGATAAGGAATAAAAAGAAAACAAAAGTGATTTCCATCTGGAAGGTACTTTTTTAATGTTTTTACTTTATACTTGTAGACTATGAATACTTTTATAGCGAAAGGATGATATAAAATGCGTTGAACATACCAATAAAAGATTGCCAATAGAACCAGCGCAGCACAGTAAAGTATTGTCGATACATCCATGGTTTTCTCGTAACTAATCAGCTACGAGGAAATCTTGCGGCTTTATAAACTTTTTGTCAAGGTTGATTTTTGCGATCATAAGGAATGTTTTCTTCTTTAACGCGCTCGCTCGTTATATAACTATCAAAAACAAGCAAAATACTTCAACAAAATTATTCAAAGATAGATATTTCAATAGCTAATGTGATACTGGTAGCGCGTCTCTGAGGATTGGTTCTATGTGAAAAGATTGATGTGGGTGTAGCGGTAAACAGGCCTGATTGACATCGGTATCTTCACTTCGATCTGCTCGAACTTATTGGATTAGGCTTATAAAATGGGTGAGATGTTAGATAAGAAATTAAGACGTGTTGAATGGGAGAACAGTGGCTATTGGAGAGAGACGGACAGAAACAGAAAGACGGATGGACAGAGATACAGAGCGACAGAGACACAGAGAGAGGTAGAGAGAGAGAGAGAGAGAGAGAGAGAGAGAGCAGAGTGCCGACATGTGTATATCGAAAATGAAGATAGAGGGAGACAGGCGCTGTTATGTTGTTAGCAACCCCCCCCCCCCAAAAAAAAAAAAAAAAAAAAAACCCAACAACAACAAGGGGTAGGGACATACCGTTATACTTTTGATGAATTAAAGCGATGGAATCAAAGACAAGAAGAGAAAGACGGGTTTGTGCGTGTGGACGCAGAGAGACACAAATTAAAACGCAGAGACAGAGACAGGGAGAGACACGCATAGAGAAAGAGAGAGAGATAAAGAGACAAACAGAGAAACAGAGAGGAAGAGAAGCAGAGGGGTGAGGAAAATGAGAGCGATGGATGCAGGGTCAACAAATATAACAAATGAACATTTCAAAATTTATTTTATTATTTTCCGAAGTACAGCTTGAAAAGCGATACATCAACAGATCAACCGATAATACTTGACAAAGGAGGAGGTAGAACAATGAATATTTAGTGTGCTTACTGAAGAAAGACTGTATAGACAGTTGATTATAAGTGATTATTGTAAGACGTGAGGTTGTGCTTCACCCCCTGCCCCTGGGACCCCTCGAGGGTTGTGACTTGATGGGCACTTGGGCCTTTCTCGTATCTGGGACAAGGGCTGGACAAGCGGCTCTCGAGCTCACATCAAAGGCGCCCTGACTTTGAACGCCGAACTTGAGAGAAAGTACATTTTGTATTTCAGTGATAGCTAGACAGGTTCATCTTGGTCAATTCCCTGTCAATTATCAACCGGATACTCGGATAGGTCTCCAAGTCGCCTGCAAGTTTGTAACAATGAGAAATCAGAGAAATAGTGTAAGGAAAATAACGGGAAAGCTTTAGGTTATAACCCGTTTACCTACTGTTGGCATTTGCATGTGTGACGGACCGGTATCTCAATTGAAGAGGTTTTTCTAGTAGATGTCTCATTTCATTATAATGATGATTGTTTCGAGGCAAAGCTAGATAGCTAAGAGTGCACACAATACCACGTGCTTGCAAAGTTAGCCTCCTATGAACAAAGTTGTGTCAACAATAATTTTAAGAGTTAAAGAGCCCAAACCGACTGCTATTGTAGGGTGAACAGCATTGTGTTTACTTAGCGTCAAGGCGATACATATAGCACTAGGCTTTGGTTTTCATTATATATTTATGCTGAATTCCACTCTGTAAACGTCTAATTTTTAAAAGACGGGTTGTCTGTAAGGTAAATATAGGTTTGTCCAGACACAATATGTCTCTGCTTTATGCTTTATGCAAATGTTTTATCTCTCTCTCTCTCTCTCTCTCTCTCTCTCTCTCTCTCTCTCTCTCTCTCTCTCTCTCTCTCTCTCTCTCTCTCTCTCTCTCTCTCTCTCTCTCTCTCTCTCTCTCTCTCTCTCTCTCTCTCTCTCTCTCTCTCTCTCTCTCTCTCTCTCTCTCAAAACCGGTATGTACGAGGAGTACTTAGAAGAGAACCATTATTATTTTTATCAAACTGAAGGTTCTGAACTCCAAGCCAAAACTGAGGGCAGATTATATTGATTTCTAGGATAAAATAATTCTTTATATAAAGTCATAATACTGAATGCGCCCCTCTTTACCATTGACATAAAAGTTCTCAAAGAAACCTCAATGGATGGTGACTTGTATTCAAACTACTCCCGCTTCAAAACGATTTAGTGAATGGAATATTAATCTCTTAAGATAAGATTCATACAACTCTATTCAAACTTTTCCAAGTTGTCGTTGTCACTAAGAGGCATGCCTTGTTTGGCGAATGTCCTTTTTCTGGAACAGTGAATTTTTCTACACAAAACAAGGATATTTTTAAATTTAGACGGCCATGTTAATAAAAAGATATTCTTTGGCATATATTTGTTGTTTTTTTATTACAATTTGAAAGCCTTTGTCGATTTAGCTTTGTTTGTTTAACTCACACAAAGAGGCAGAAACAGATCATGGTGCCGCTTAAACCCTTACGAACACATACATTACTGGTTTATACCAGTCTCTACTTCCTCGTCGTAAGTTTAACAAAAGACAATATTGATCAGTCTGATTGAAAGAAAAAAAAACATAATACACAATCGCGCCTATCAATGGTGTTATAAAATTGAACCCATTATACATTTTTTGAAACGCATACCGTTTCGTTGATATATTTTATTATTTAAAAAGATATACTTTTTGTAACGAGGATAACATAGAATCAGCTGCTCCAATCGAATGCAAACTTTCTATATAGGCCTAGATTGGATTTGCTCTTAACCCATTACAAAAAAAAAAAACTTTCTACCTGAAGATCGACACAGTTTTTGATCATCTCCTGCAAATTCTTTCGTTCACCAAAACAAGCCAATTTACAATCGCCATTTTTAATTTTTTGATCAAAAGGAATTTTAAGTTGGGGAATGTTCGTAGATGAGCTAACATAAGATTCCAAGGCCCAGTGTTTACAATCTTGTCCTGCCACTGAGCAGTTAAATCAGTGAAAGAGCTCTAAAAACTGGTAATAAATCGCCTTTCGTTGATTTCATTCACTTTGCTTCCTTAATTCATTCAAAAAAATCAACAACAAAAATAAAAAAAACGCTTACTACAAATTGCAGATCTATGCACGGGGTCTTCTCCGACTCCACAAGTTCATTCATAATAAATATAGATTTTTTAAAACGCGCACATGTTAATGCTTGATTAATTGTAAAATCAGAAGATAAAACTAAGTCTACTGTTATGGCCTGTGGAAAAACTAACAGCATGTGTGTCAGTTTTCTTTACATTTATTAAAAAAATTCCAAGCAACAGATTACATATAGCAATCAAACACAAAAACAAGAAAACAAAACAAAAATATACAAAACTGTCCTATACGCGTTTTTCACAGCATGAAAGAGCTGGTTAAACCCTGCATAAAAACATTTTTAATTCCTAAAGGTATAGATTCTGAAGGACACCATTTTGAGTTTTAGCGCACTTCAAATTTATCTCCACCCTTCAGCTTTGTCCACTCCACAATCCCCGCGAATTTCGTGAGTTCAGAACTGATAATTTGAAAGAGATCTGGAAAGAAAAACAACGGGAAAAAAGCATGGCTAAATGTGATCATCAATGTCGCAGCATTTTTTTTTCATTCAATATATAATATATTTTTGACATCAAAATGGGTAAGAATTGATTATGCAGGATTAGGATAAAAATAGTCGTTGTGTGCGTTTTGTGGAAAGCAATAGCTCTTTTAAAGGTGATGCTTCAGATGGATCTTAAGGAAACAGAAACTGATGGAGTTGATAACCGCAAATTGCGACTTATGTAGCGATAAAATACAGACCAATATCTAAGGATAATTCTGTTTCACCACGTGTTTGGCTTCTTAGTTTCAAAAGTCAATGAGCTCTGCACAACAACCAAAAACATTTGAAGACCACAGGGGAAAAACCGGACATGTCATCAAACTTTCTATATAGGCCTAGATTGGTTTCGCTCTAAACAGGTTACAAAAGTAAAACTTTCTAGCTGAAAATCGACACAATTGTTTTATCATCTCATACAAATTCTTTATTTCACCAGCAAAAGTTAATTTACAATCGCCATTTTGAAATTTTTAATAGATAAAAAAAAAAGTTAAGTTGGGATATATTCGTAAATAAGCTAACATAATTATGTTTCCTTGCATCACACGTAATAAAAAAAATACCAGACTTTGCTTGGTTTATTGTGATCAGAGAACGTGAAGCTACTTCACCAAACAACTAACAACATGTGTGTCATGTTTTTAGGAATTATAAAAATGTCCAACAAAAAGATTACAAATGGGAATCAAACGCAAAAAAGTTAGACAAAAGGATTCGAGCTTCCTTATCTCTAGATTAAGACTAACCAACAATGAAATACTATTATTTACCAACTGTTTGTGGCGCGATATTTGAAAGCCCTTTTTATTGCCAAAATAATGAGTGACCAGAAAACAGTTATACAAAGAATCGAAATTTTCCTGGTCACTCATAGATGATGCAATTGTCTAAAGTTATGCAAATTCTTTATTACAAAAAAAAAATTAATACCGACTACAATCAAACGGTTAAGTAGATGTTACACAAACATGGCGCTTACTAAGGTGTAACAACCAGTGCAGAAACCACCCAAATGAAGACCACATGGAAAAACGGACATGTCACATCTGGCAAGTTTTTAGTTATTTGAATTTTAAACTTTGAAAAGCTGTTATCTATTAAAGGATATGTTTTTTATACTGCTAATTTTAGGTGACATGTCCGGTTTTTCCATACCACTCTTTACCGTTATGATAAAAGTTTGGTTGGGTTGGGTGTGTTGATTGACCCAACCTCAGTAAGTAGATTATATTGTGAAGGGGTCCCAGGATCAAAGTCTGGTATTTGTTTTATTACGTATGATGCATGAGTTAAGTGTCATAGATTTGCGTCGGCAAAATATTTCGGTTATGCACTCTCCATTTTTCATTTTCTCTCGCAAATATTATTATAAGACACGATAACTGGTTTAGCTTAGAACAGCCTAAATAATTATATGTTACTTTATTTAGTGGATACGCCTTCATAAACAATTTAAAGATTGGATCTCTATTCATCTATTATGCAATCATTCATAACCTAGCTGGGTTTTTTTTTTCCATATTCCATTATGTATAATTATTTGTTCCATGTTTTCAGCACAATACGGGAGGCGAATCGGCGCAAGTGTTAGAGCTTTGATCTCCCAATCGAGATGTCCCCGTTTCGAAACCCACGATTAGTCTTAAGTGTATTATTAAGTCCAATTTCGACACCTACTGGTTGGAATAGGGTCAGTATAATATTATCGGCTGAGGCGGGAGTTTAGGTATTCTGGCACTGTCTCCAATGTGGCAACACGTAAAAGTTAGTCATTTGTGTTGGAACCCGACCACAATATATCCTATACCATGCTGACGTTTGACGATAAGCAACTAGCTCATCTCAACTCAACACGGTTTTGTGAGGAAGGGGACGATAACCCACCTATTGTACAGAAAGATAGAGGGAAAGCATATTACTTAAATTGTCTCCCTTAGTATAACCAAATACGCTTTTGGTCGGACAAAGCGAAGCTCTGTTATTTTTCAATCTCTCCTTTGTCGCAATAACTTCTTATACAGCGAAAGTACTACAGAGACAGACAGGCAGACAGACAGACAGACAGATATACAGACAGACAGGCAGGCAGGCAGACAGAGACAGAGAGACATTTAATAAAAACAAAGAGACAAGGTGGGAAAAGTTTAGAGAGGGATTAACCGATACTTGAATCCAATCATTTAAAATGTTGACTCCCCCTCCCGTATTAAATTATCTAAATATAAGGAGAGATAATTTTGTTTTGTCCCATTAAATCACAGACAGTACAATAAGCTGGTTTTCTCGATCGCTGAAAGTGATTTTTATCTGGCTGTGAAGAGAGTGGAACTTCCTTTTTTCAAATTAAAAAAAATATATTTATATTTTTTAACTTTCACGCATCAACTTGGATGGAGGTTTGTTATATACACCTCCAATATTGTTTTTGTGATTTTGGATGTTGTTGTTGTTGTTTTTTTAATTGTTGCTGTTTCGCTTTTGTCTATTTATTGTAAGGGGGAGGTGCGGTTGGCCTCTCAAATTGATGAAATCGTTACAACCTTTGAGAGTCTGCAACCTGCACACAGACAGTCAGGTAACATAATCTCATAGGCTTGTTTGTTTTTGTTGTGTTTTTTGTTGTTGTTGTTGTTTTGCTTTTTTTATGCTTTGTGGGTCGGAACCAAGACTAGCGCCTGACAACTTCACGTACTGTCACACAGACTCAGTGCGGGGATACCAATTACCACGACTCTTATCTCAGCCGGTCGTATTATACTGTTACCGACCCAACCAGTAGGGGACACAATTGGACAAATAATTTTGTTTCCAATCTTGTATTTAGAATCAGGGACCTACCCATTGTGGGACCAGACATCTGAAAGAGATTGATTTGAATTCATAGGCATATTACAGGAAGTTGCATGAAATGTATCCGATCTAGGTTTTATCCAAAGCTGATTAACGCCCCCCGACCCGAAATCCCACCACCCTTGTCCCATAGGCGGGGATTTAGTGACTAAGCCATCTCGTGATCCAACCTGGAGTGTCTTTGTAGCTTCAAGCAGCTGATATACGGGGTTACCCAATGTTATGGGAACCATTGAGATCCAGCTCTTTGTGTGTACATGTTGACGCCAGCTTCCGATAAATGAGGAGTAACTTCGAGTCATTTCGAATTCATTTGTTGTTGATCACGTGGTTTTGCATTCACTTTGCTTTAACAAGAGACTGCTATATATACATACCTATACTATCGGCGGGTTTGTTCATACTTTTAATATACATGTACATTGTACTACCAGCACCATGCAGCTGCTCTCGTTTCTCTGTCTTTCCCTGAGCCTCATTGCCGTGTCTCTGGCGGCCAGCATCGAACCGAAACCCCTCAGCGATGCCGAGATCGACCTCATCAATAATGCTGAGGGAGTCAGATGGAAGGTGAGACTCTTTTTTAACACCCTAAAGTATTAATAAGTAAAAAGGCCTGGACTTAAGTACAGAAGTGACCCTTTGGATACATAGATTGTAAGTGTTTATTACAAGACGGGCGTCTCAAATGGTCAAATCATACCCAACCAGTAAGAATGTCTATCGAAAAACCAAACGGGGACTTTTTGATAAGACTTCGCGAGCTCCATCATTGAGCCACCTTGCCCATCCCAACCATAACTTGAATATTTAAATGAATTATTCTTATACCATGGAGTCAGATGGAAGGTAAGACTCTTTTTTAACACCTTAAAATATTAATAAGTAAAAAAGGCCTGGAATGACCCTTTTTGTGCCCAGATTGTAAGTGTTTATCTCAGGACGGATGTCTCAAATGGTCAAATTATACAAACATTGAACCTATCAGTATGGAGCAAGGATGTCAAATGAAAAACCGAAAGGGGACTTCGTAATAAGAGATCCCAAGCTCCACATTTGAGCCACCTTGCCCACCGCAACCCAAACTTTAATAATTTATATTTAAAAAAATGAATTATACGTATACCAATTATTCATAATAACTTCAAGCTAATCCTGATCCTATGGTGTGAATTGGAAGAGCGCTTTAAAATTTCATTTGTAATCTTTGATTCATACTTATTAATCAATCATCAATCATCAAACTTTGTTATAATGAAGGGAAGGATTGTTTAGTTGCAAATATTCTTTATTTAGTTTATAATGTCTATTCAAAAAAGCTTAATCTACAAAACGAAAGCCATTTCATAAAGGAAAAAAAATGCTAAAATAATCACTTAATGGGTAAAAGATCGTGATTCGGCCTACTAGAAGATGTGATTGCACCCTAAATTTAGATTTGGATTTAGATTATTATTTAACTGAGGTTGTACAATAATGTTTTTGAGCCTTTTATTGCATTTGCAGACGATACCACTATCGATTGTACCACTTATCTGCTATTAAATGTCAGTAAGATAAAGAAATTATTTATTGATTCGAGGTCAAATAAGAGTCCCGCTGCGAGGTAGTGTCTTCCTATAACTATCTGGGTATAACATTCGATCACAAACCTTCTTGCTACACCCATTTAAATTCTATATACGAGAGAGAAAAAACATTTATTTTCAATGAAATCCTGAATCCTTGAGACGTTTGCGCTACCTGATCAACATGTTTTAGAATGCAACACTCTAAAGTAATCTTGGTTTCTTACATTTGACATTAACAGTTGGGGGTGGAAATGTTAGCTTTCACTGCATGACAAAAATCACATGGATAGGGTTGTAGAAAAGACTGGAAATTAACCAATGCACGTCTACCTTCTACGGGTGTACTATATCTAAAACATGTTCTTCGAAAAGTCAAATACATACAGGAAGATGACAAATACCCTTTCTTTAAGAAAGGCCATCAAATGTGGTAGAGTCATATAACCGTTTGTTTAAAGTTACCTTTATATTTTTTTTTTAAATGCACGTGGTGTCTTTTGCCTTGAAAAGCATGAAACTTCAAACATTGTTCTGTATAAAACCGTAAAGTTCCGTTTTATTACAATTAGTGGCAAAATAAATTTTTCGCCAATTTTCCTGGGCTATAAAACCCGTACTGAGAGGTACAAGATTTCATTTGAACCTATATCAATTAGAGTGCAGTGAGGTTCATCTTCTAGGATAATAGATAATTCTTCTTCTTCTTTTTCTTCTTCTTCATTTTTTTAAAGTCATTTTAGGGAGTTGTGTATGTAAATGTTTCTATTGAACACTTTTGTGATTATGCTTAAAATGTTGTTAAGCGCTTTGAGCTTTGTGAAGGGAAAGCTCTCAATAAAATAATATTATTATTATTATTATTAAATACACAATTTCGCACCTGGAATAATAAAGTAACATCTCAATTCATCTTATCTTATCCTCTATACCACTTACACCCTTAAAATAAAACTATTGGATTGTATCTCAGGCTGGCAGGAATTTCGGTCCGAACGACATGCCCTACGTAGAGCGCCTTCTTGGGGTTGACATGGAAGCCAACCATGAATACAACAGGTTCGACTAAACATTAATCTAATGACTGGAGAAACATCAATAGTTTTGTTGTGTCTTACTCCGTAAAAAGGTAAAAAGAAGGAAATAGTTTCACCGACGAAATGGCTTTTACGCTCTATAGCTCTGTCTAACATATTGTAAATGGTAATATTCTTGCTTCAAGATGTCGATAGAAATAATTCTGTGTCAGAAATGTCTGTTACCTCCATGCCATATTGCTTTTGTTGTTGTTTTTGTTCTTTTTTGTTTTTATGTTCCACACTCTATTAAGTTTTAGGAAAAGACTGATTTGTCAGAAGTTAATTCAGTCACAATAAGCCGTTTTTTTTTCTTCCAAATGATACCAAAAGCCTCAATAAGCTCAAGATTACAAAAATTCCTGATAATAAATTCGACGATTTCGCAAAAGGCAGTTTAATGTCCACCGTGACTTTTTCGCTATGCAATTGAAGTCCCGTTTTTATTTTTCCTCTAATCTGCCTGTGAAAGTTTTGTTTGTTTGTTATTTTTTTTATGAAAAAGCTTTAAACCAGTCCATAGTTGACTTATGTTCTCAATTTCCGGGTTCCTTAAAAATAGTAGTGCTTCTTTTTTAGTTTTTCAACATTAAAATTAGTACACTTTTTTTATTTGACCATTGTCAGAAAGAACAATTTATTTTCTATTATAGTCACAATTTTTGGCTTGCCAATTTGTTGTTGTTGTTGTTGTTGTTGTTGTTGTTGCAATTGTTCATGCTGTTGTTGTTGTTGTTGTTGTTGTTTCAAGTAAGTAAGACGTTTTACCATAGACCGTTTCTAAATGATTCCGTCTAGAAAGACCATGGATGTTCAGGAGCCACAAGCCATCCTGGAAGAACTTCCCGAGATGTTTGACGGCCGACAGAAGTGGCCCCACTGTGACAGCTTTAAGGAGATCCGGGACCAGTCCGCCTGTGGATCTTGCTGGGTTTGTTTCTTTTTTCCTCTATGAAAAAGTTCCCCAATGGGGGTCATATACGACGACAGGTCACAAGGCTAACGTCTGATAATATTAAATGCTGCCAACCCGAGAAAAAATGGGGAAACCAAAAGTCCAAGGTTCCCAGGGAGTATTACAATTTATCGCCTGTAAAGCACACGGACTATCTATCGTTTAATCCTGTTCGCTTTAAAAAACGACAAATAGATCACAGCTGGAGCCCTGGATTTTTGTGCTTGTTATAAGTTATTTGCCTGAACCATAGTATGCAGCTGAAAGTCAAACTTTTTAATAGGAATATAACAAATGCACATTGTGTCGATAACATCCATCCTCTCTCTCTCTCTCTCTCTCTCTCTCTCTCTCTCTCTCTCTCTCTCTCTCTCTCTCTCTCTCTCTCTCTCTCTCTCTCTCTCTCTCTCTCTCTCTCTCTCTCTCTCTCTCTCTCTCTCTCTCTCTCTCTCTCTCTCTCTCTCTCTCTCTTGTTCGTTTTTATTTTACATCATTGAGCCTGGTTGTCTTGTCGACAGCATCTACACAAAACGTAAAACATGACGGCCTCAACCTGGGTGAATCAGGCACAAGTCGCTGATATAAGTTTTGAACTAGAACCTTCTCGACATTGAAAAAGCAACTCCCCTTTATCGCCTTTTTCAGCTTTGAATAAAGAAAAATGTATCTCTGGTTCTAGAAAGGCTGAAGTCCTAATTCTAAGTTTTGCCTGATTCACTATGGTTGTTCCATATACAATCTTTTAAATTTTCTTTAGGTAGGCCCTAGGTAGAGCCGATGCGAAGTCTGACTAAACTTTTTAAATGTCTCCTTGTGTCCAAATTCTAACTTGTGCCTGATTCACTGTGTTTGCTTTACATACTACCCTGTACAATGTCTCTATCCAGGCGTTTGGCAGCGCTAACTTGTGCCTGGTTCACTGTGCTTGCTTTACATACTACCCTGTACAATGTCTCTATCCAGGCGTTTGGCAGCGCTAACTTGTGCCTGGTTCACTGTGCTTGCTTTACATACTACCCTGTACAATGTCTCTATCCAGGCGTTTGGCAGCGCTAACTTGTGCCTGGTTCACTGTGCTTGCTTTACATACTACCCTGTACAATGTCTCTATCCAGGCGTTTGGCAGCGCTAACTTGTGCCTGGTTCACTGTGCTTGCTCTACATACTACCCTGTACAATGTCTCTATCCAGGCGTTTGGCAGCGCTAACTTGTGCCTGGTTCACTGTGCTTGCTTTACATACTACCCTGTACAATGTCTCTATCCAGGCGTTTGGCAGCGCTAACTTGTGCCTGGTTCACTGTGCTTGCTTTACATACTACCCTGTACAATGTCTCTATCCAGGCGTTTGGCAGCGCTAACTTGTGCCTGGTTCACTGTGTTTGCTCTACATACTACCCTGTACAATGTCTCTATCCAGGCTAACTTGTGCCTGGTTCACTGTGCTTGCTTTACATACTACCCTGTACAATGTCTCTATCCAGGCGTTTGGCAGCGCCGAGGCCATGTCTGACAGGATCTGCGCGGCCACTGGGAAGAACGTCCGCCTCTCCACTGAGGACGTTAACAGCTGCTCCGCAGAAGGTGGCTCTGGGTAAGACCACCGCAACATTTCGTGGTGTTTTTCTTAATAAGGAATCATTATTATAATGTTGTTCTCGAAAATAGAATATGACGTTAGATGTTTCTCACATTGTAATGTATTATTTTTTCCCCAAAAAGATACATTCTTTGTTCATATGTATTGGCATTATTATTAATCATTGACGTGCAGGTTGCTGTGTTGGGATTTTTTTGTTTGTTTTTCATTTGGTTTCGGATGTTGGTATTTTTGGCTTTGTTTGTTTTTGTTTTCATTTAAATATATTATGTTTACACATGTTTATATAATTTTTGGTGCTCTATTTATTTTAAAATCTTTTCTTGCGTTACAGATGCATGGGTGGGTTCGTGTCTGCGGCCTGGCAGTACTACGTAAACACAGGAGTCGTCACAGGGGGGTCCTACAACAGCGACGAGGTTTACAATCAACTCTTCTTGTTTCAGTCTCTTAACACAAAGCGCCTTGGTTTAAGTATGGTTTTCTGGCACAAATGAAGTCAATTATAAAATTATTCTTTATATGAGTTAGTTTCTATAGAAGACCTACCTCTTTCTTGAAAGTAGGCGATCATGCTTCCTCAGTACTTTTCATCACCGTTATGGGTAGCCAAAGTTGCGTTTATTTAGGACATATTTGATATCTATTTTAGATATCCTTGAAAAATTATTTAGTACATGTATTTGAATCAATAAATAAAGGCTTATTTCAACATCTTAATCATAAACAAGATTCAGAACTTAAAAGGATGAGAATAGTCCAGCGCCTACAATGAAAACGATCTAGGATCAAACTAGGCGAATTTAATTATGACAATCATTCTAAGTTGCTCTTTATTTGATGTTTAACCATCAAAAACACCCAATAAAGTAATAGGCATCATAGCATACATGTATATACCACACAAAAAACTTCATTGCTTCTTTTTTACCCTTTCTACTCACACCTTCAGGGCTGCCGACCCTACTCCATGCAGCCTTGCGAACATGATGGTACCGAAGGACCTCTAAAGAACTGTTCCCAGTTGCACTTTACAACTCCCAAGTGTCAAAAATCCTGCATTCAGGGTTACTCTAAAACCTGGACACAAGACAAGCACAAAGGTATGGTGATACGTAAAGCTCTTGGTGTATTACTTTACAAAGACGTTTATTGTGTGTCTATCATGAGCTCTATACACCACTATTGTCAAGTATTGTTCAAAGAAGAATTGTGTTAAAATTCGGCACATGCCGAATTTAACCCAACACAGAATACCTATATATATCCAAGAGTATATGGCTTTGAAATGCCTTTTATAAACTTCATCACGTACAGTTAACACTTTCTTAAATAATGCATAAATCTGTCAGCTATTACGATACTTAAATTGTTCTGAGGTTTTGCATTTTCAGAACGCTATGCTTTAACCTGGTACAAATATCTAAAATCGTCTAACTATCACTTTGAGCGGAGTGCAATCATATAAGCCACCACTCAGATGCTGTCACCTTGCAAAAGGAAAAACATTCTGTTAAGTGTCAAAGAAAACATGGAAATAATAGCTGACCCGTGACACACACAAAAATCATTAACCAATAATCTCCATTGCATTATCTTCCAATACTATACCAGGTAAGAAGACTTACAGGATTGAAGGTGTGGAGAATATCATGAACGAAATCTTCACAAAGGGCTCCGTCACGGCCGCATTTCAAGTGCCCAGCGATTTCTTGCACTACAAGTCAGGTGGGTGGCTTTGAGCTGTATCTGGTTTAGATCAGTACATCTTACTTGTTTTAACAGAGCGAAAGTAATAGATATACAGAAATTCTGGGATAAAGAAAGTTTGAGATGGCGATACTGAGGGGAGGACAGACATACTGGCAGTCAGACAGACAAACAGACAACAGACAGACAGAAAGGCAGACAAACGGATAGATAGACAGACGGAGACAGAAATCGAGACAATCAGAGACAAACAGAGAGGCCAAGAATGAGATCGAGAGAGAGAGAGAGTGAGAGAAAGAGAGAGAGAGAGGGGGGGGGAGAAGGGGTGGCAGTTGTGATAATAATGCTACATAATATCAATATTTGTAAGCCTTGAAAAGAGCAAGAATTATAACATGTCTAAGAGAAAAGTGTGATTATTCTAGACTTAATTTTTTTTAAAACAATTCTCACCTTCCCCTCAATGTTGTATAATAATAACCATGCTTTTAAAATGTGCATTTCAATACAAATCAAGATTACTATGAACATAGTGTATATATTGAGCTATACTGGACTTAGTGAAGAAAAATGACGTGCTTACCTTGTCTATTTAGTCACCTTGTAACAGTTTGAGTAATGAGTATCCTTGCGACTTGTGGTCCTTTGTCTCACGTCTCCAGGTGTGTACCATCATGTGACTGGCCAAATTATTGGAGGCCACGCCATCAAGATCCTGGGCTGGGGCGTGGAGAATGGCCAGGACTACTGGCTGGTGGCCAACTCGTGGAACACGGCCTGGGGCGATAAAGGTTAGCTACAGCTTATATTGTTGTTGTTGTTGTTGTTGTTGTTGTTGTTGTTGTTGTTGTT
>RQTK01000101.1:786349-800689 GCA_003991915.1 Elysia chlorotica | reverse complement strand
ATTATTATTATTATTATTATTATTATTATTATTATTATTATTATTATTATTATCATCATTATTATCATTAAATGAACTAAGTGTAGACATTTCAGTATGTAAACACACATTTTCTTTAAATCTTTTCAGGCTTCTTCAAGATTTTGAAAGGCGTAAATGAGTGTGACATCGAGACTGGTGTGATTGCTGGCGATCCCGATGTTTGAATCCTTCGAAAATTATACAGTCTTAATCATCATCATTTTTGTTTTTCTATGTTTTTTTTTAAAATGATTTCCTTTGCTAAAATTAGAAAATTTGAAAGTATAAGAAATATGGGGCATCATCAAGTTATAGTAGTACCAGCAGTGGTGCCTTTGTGTAGTTCAATTTCCAGACTCGGGCGAGCCATTTGTTGAAGTTACTGTTGATCTTGATCAAAGTAACACAGACAATCTAGTTTTAGGCTTAGAAAGGTAAGATGGTAATGAGCTAGAAAGGAAAAGAGAATTTTTAATTCACAGCAAATCAGCCTGCAAACTGCAAAAGCAATATATAGCGCTTATACCTTTAGCAACGTCTCTGAAAACGTTTAAAGTTATATGATATAGAGTATAAGACCGTTGACCAGAGCCCCACTCTTTAGTCTTTTTTGAGTCTAGTAAAACGGGTAGAAGGAGCTGTTGCTGTGGTTTACAAAGAATATCAAATCTGACACACTTGATGCCGACTCCTCTGCTCAAGTTTTATAGCATTGGGCTAAATACAAAATGGCAACTTTCTATATTATGTATAAACATCTTCTTTGAAAAGTATTTGTAATAATAATGTATGTTCTTGCGTTTCATCTGTTGATCATTGTTGAATAATAAAACAGTGTATCGATACCCCCTCGAGCGATTCTTATTAAATTTTTTTATTGTTTACACGTGGTTTGTTTGTTGTTGTTTGTTTTGTTTTTGTGGGGAAAGGTGGTTGTTTTGTGCTTTAGTTTTTGTTTTTTTTTTTAATTTTTTGGTACTATTTTGTGTTAACTGTTACATCATGTATGGAAATTTATCTCATCTTTTATAACTGAAAAATAATAGATCATTGAACATTATGAGTTGTGCCAAAACCAGTGTGTTTTAAGTAGTTGAAATAAGAAACACATGTTAAAGATAATTCGGCAATTTAAGCTACGGATCTAGTTTTGAATATGAAATGAATAATGCATTTTCGTCAATTCACCAAGTCCTAAAAGGGGCGAAAGTTAAGAGTACACCCTAATGAAAACTTGTACCGTGAATCGGTGACGGCACGTTCAATCGGATTACTGGTGATCAGATGGCCCGATCCTCAAAAAATTGTGATGGAAACCATACAGAAAGAGAGAGAGAGAGAGATAGATAGAGAGAGAGAGAGAGAGAGAGAGAGAGAGAGAGAGAGAGAGAGAGGTGGTAGGAAGGGATTGGGAGATAACGAAAGGAAGAAAGTGAGAGAGACAGACAGACATAGGCGGAATGGCAGAGAGATGGAGAGTGAGAAAAACACAGAGCGGTTCAAATTAAGAAGATGGTCAAGGCATAGCGGGATAGAAAACGCGATACTGTGCAAAAGAATAAGCAAAGTGGACACATATTATTAAACAGCTGGCATTAAATCTAGACGATGACAAACACTACTTCTCCTCCTTCTCTTTCTCATCCTCACCCACCTCCTCCTCACCGGTGTTAGAGCTGGTTTATCAACCATAGAACATGTTAACACTCCAATCTATGAACATGTTAACACTCCAATCTATGAACATGTTAACACTCCAATCTATGAACATGTTAACACTCCAATCTATGAACATGTTAACACACCAATCTATGATAATGAAAATATTTATCAAAAACATCAAGGTAGGTTTCATGACTGTTTTATAGTGGGTTTTTTGTGCACCTCTCCCATCTCTTTACACATTTAGCAGATAAATTTGCAAAGCATTGCCATGTTGGTTCATCTAGATCTAATTAATCTACCTAAAAATTCAATGCAGAACGGCATTAGAACTCACATGTGGTTCTTTCCTAAGTAAGGTGGTTGGTTGAGGAAAATAAGCCTATAGTTCTACTATATTGCGCACCTCGATTCTTTTAGCGCGCTTTGGGCATCCTTTAGCATGCATCGTGACTGCGCATTTAAAAGGAAATGACGCTTGCATTATAGTAAACCTACAGCGTCACAATAATGTTATGGCGCTAGTACATAAATTTAGATCTAGATCTATCTATCTCTAAGGTTTTCATTAGTAAAAGTAGGCCTGGCCTAAAACTACTATGGCGGCGCCACCATGCGCTGGGGAGGACACTACTGACAATCTATATAACAATCATAAAGAACCTATTACGCTTGTAAGTAAAGAGGCACTACAAGAGCCATCTTTGAGCTCAGTGGAACCCACCACTGACGTGGACATGGTATCCATTGATTCTTCTATCTCTGAGCGAGAGAAAGATGCAGGTGACACAGGTAAAGGTGATACAAATACATACGGAGTAGTTCCTATTATTACAATTACCCCATCAACTCTCGATCAAGACTCGGAGGAGAATTTGGGAACAGATTTAAATCCCTCAAGGACAAATACCGATGACAATACCACAAAATCTGAATCTCCGTGCATGCATTTCCTTCGTGTTCCTCAAACAGACACGACCATAAACATTTCACGCCCAAGTTTTGAAGATAATTTAAATGTCTCGCGTGTGGTAGATAACTCAAATGATGAAGACATACAAGTCATTTGCCGCTATTCGTCAACACCCGTACTGTCACCTGCTAAAAATGGTCGTAATTTAAATGATACGGATGTCAGCATGTTATCTTTAAGTAGCGCCAGTCCTATCGCTCCGGCTGAAATCTCAACCCCGAGTAGAAGTAACAACCATTCCGTCATATCGAGTCAAGACCTGAGCGAAGATAGTAAGATATTCGCCAATCTTGACGAACAGAAATATCAAGGTTCTGTTTTCGGTGAATCTCATGCGATTTCCCAGCAAATGCAAATTCAAGAACCTCCTTGTCGTGCAAATACCATGTCGCATATGCCGCAAACTTTCTTGGGGGAAAACAACGGTGGGAATGAGAAGCTCCACTACTCATGTCATGACTCGATGCCGACTGCGTCTTACACCGCATGCCACAGCGGCAGTTACTTCCCGTGCCCACAGGCTGGCGCCAGCTACAGCGACTACCACCTGGGCCGTGGGGCCTCCTGGCCTGACCTGGGCTATCGCGGGGACCTTTCTCCAGGTACGCCACCCATGTCGTCCATGACAGACCCGTGCTGCTTCGCTCTGGGCGGGGGCATGGCTGGAGCAGGGGGTTGTATGGGCGGAGTCTCGCCAGACACGGAATACTTTGTGTACCCTTCTATCTATGTTTCTAGTGCTGGGCTAATCTCGGTCCTGTTAAGAAATGATATCTCTGTGGAAATGACAGTAGACAGGACCATCCGAGTTGTGTCCCATAACCACATGATGGCGGTAGCTACCGACAGTCGCGGCACTGCAGCCTGTCTCTATCATCCAGCTGTCAAAGTCTTCCAGATGGGAAACACTACGGATATTGCCACTCACAACTTTCGCGCGCAGATGGGCGGCAACGACTGCATTGTTTTCTCCAATGGAGTTAATTATTTTCGGCTGGAGGGGGCAGAACTTCAACCAACGGCTCCAATGAAATTTATCGACATCCTGCGAGACCAATCTGTGAATCTTCTCTTCTCCTCCGAAGGTTACGGTGAAACTTTAGTAGCTAGTTGTATGCAGGTGGCTGCGCAAGCTGAGTATGCTAATCTGCCCAAAGGAGGGGTCATTGTCCGCATCAACGGAGTCAAAGTCACCCAGACAGGTGGCGGTGACGTCACAGTGGTCACGGGAGCGAAGTTTATCCGCCTGTCTCCCAACAGCGGCACCACACGTCTGGGCAATCGCTTCGTGGATATTGAGGTGGAGAAGGATTGGTCCGTGAAGCTCACCCGCGGTAGCCACAGCTTTGTCTACGCAAAGAAACGCGCCATGATCTGTAACGGCAAGATGGAGGCAGGTTTTGACGAAAACAACGGCCTCAAAGTGAACAACCTGGCGCCGCGGCACCCTCTGCTGGCCGACCCTACCATGGTGAGACGGCCCGCCAGGAAGCCCGTGCGCACCATGCCATTCCCCGGGGCGGCTGTCTGCTGCACGCCCAAACGCCGGGCCGCGCCGCCTGCAAGCTTTGGGGGGCGTTGGGGGGCCGGGGGCGTGGGCTCCATATGACTCGAACAGGGGGAGGCACTCTGACAACTGAGTCTCCGAATAGCAGCAAAACTCTCCCCAGTGAAAATTTGAAAAAAAAATGTTTCAACAAAATCTCTTAAGTTTCAGTTATCATCGCCATTAAGAATTTCATTGAACCCGACTACAACTTTCAGTGACTCAACTTGCTAAAATTATTGCGAATGACAATGAAACTGGCAAAATCGACATTTTTCTAGTTTTCTTTTTTTTTTTAGTTTTTTTTTCTTTTTTTTTTAATGGCAACGAGACTTGGGCTAGTGGATTATTAGACTCGACTTGACGGTATTTCATTGATTTAAATATCGGCATCATTTAAATCGAATGCTTTTTAATTGATTCAGTTTGATATCGAGTATTAATTTGTATAATATGCTTATTCCACGATTGTTAGTTTCTTTTCTACTTATTTCTCATGTCTTGTTTATACATTTTTGTTTGATCTTACTTTTTTCTGCAGAATTTACTGACAGTTCTTATAATATATCAGCCATTATCAGTACTGTTATAATTACGTTTCTCATTTTCCTTAAAATCACCAAGTTTACATCAAACAGCACGAATGTCAACACCAGAACTAACACCAGCTATCGATAACCAACGATATCCCTAGTTCCATCTAAAAGGTGATCCTGTGTTTCTCTAGGCTTGGATATTTTTTATTGGCCGCGTAAAGGAAACGTGTGATACAACATCTATACCATGTAAAGCCGTCGAAGGCTATAGGTTTTTTTTTTTTAATTTTCAGAAACGTTTAACGAACTATTTGAATAATACTCAATATTGAAGTGCATTTCATTTAAGTGAGCTCTTCAATGTATACATGTACATGTGATGGAAAGTACTTTGAGTGGCACAAAGTCAAGTTTGTATCATAGTTTGAATAAATTTATATTAATTCATGTGTTTCTCCTGGTTTACGTAAACATGTTTCTTTAACTATTTTAACTGTTTGTGTCATAATGAGTTCATTGGATTGTGCATGGATTTCATACATTTTTTTGTTTGTTTTGTTTTGTTAATTTCTTCCACCGAGAATCATTTTGTATACACACATGTAGGCCTATTCAAAGTAAAGAAATTTTAGCATGTATACACCCTTCTTATAGTCTAAATTGCGCTGTAGTTGAAAGTCTACCATGCTTATATCTCTAAACTTACAATATTGTCGACTCCAGTCCCTAAATTCGTAATTTCAGAGTTTTAAAAAAAAGTAATACAACAGTACAATGTAGATTCTGAAGACCATTTTTTCACGTTTATTTGGACGTTTTTCACAACATGAAAGAGTTGAAATATCCCCTTGTGACAACATTTTTATTCCTTTGTTTTTTAACTATTCTGAAGAAATATAATTTTTGAGTTTTAGGACACGACTAATAAACCAGAAACCCTTTTAATTTTCCCATTCCTCAATCTCCAAGAAGAACGTGGATTCCCCATCTAGTAATATTGAAAAGAGTGGAAAATAAATTTGGTGCAAGTGGAACTTTGTCTATCTTAAGTATTTAAAATGAATTGAAATAGAAAAAATTTATCCCAACAAAATATTAAGCCAAAGCAAATTTAAAAAAAAAGTATTATAAGTAAAATTAAATAAAATGTAGCCTACTAGTATTATTATTTTTAAAAATTATTTAAAAGTATAGAAAAAAATATGCAGTAATTTTTTTGCAAAAAAATAAAACATGAAAATACGGCAAAAAAAAAACAACGTCAACACCCACTTGCCGACATGTTCAGTTAAAAAAATAAAGCAAACACTGGTTTTGCCTTAAACAAACAATTCAAAAATTAATGATAAAATAATACTATAAAGAGCACAATAATAAATAACGTGATTTCCAATATTGACTTAAGCTTACATTTACACACGCAAACTAACACACACACACACACACACACACATACTATAAAATTTAGTCAAATGGGGCAGATGGTTGAGGCGGTTATCACATCAGTGAATTCAACTTCCAAGAGATTTTCTCGTTGGAATTACGTTTTGTCTTAGTTTAAACTAAGACACTAACACTAAGACTGCTGTAGATGTAGATCACACCTCGAAACGCATTTCAGTCCACTAACCAACTATGTTTTTTTTTTCACGCTGTAAAGTAAGGGAAAATGAAGGAGTATGCCATATCCTTGATTTCTCTGACGACTCCTATGTTTCCCCCAAGAACCATATACGGAGATGGTGCCTTATCAATATAGAGAAATAACCATGAAACATCAGCAAAGAAGGAACCTTACAACTAATTTCCGTATGAACATCCCTCTACCAACTGAACAGTGGAAACCAGATAGAATTCAAACCTAACACCTCCTGTCCGACAGCCCAGAACACTGTCGGCTGAGCTATGTATGTGTTGCCCAATGCTTTGGAGGTAATATTGGATTGGTTATGCCCATGTATCTTCTAAATTTCTCGGAGGACAATGAACAAAGAGGCGAACGCCATTTCCTACGTGTATTACTTTGAGTTAAAAATCCATTATCCTAGAGAAACGGTACACTAGCTGGGATTCAAACCTTGGACCTCCTGCTTGACAGTTCAGAGCTCTGGAGACTGAGCCTGCCAGCCTGGCTCTGCCCTTGCATGTCTGCATCTCTATCTCTCTCCTTGTGTCTGTCTGTCTGTCGGTATCTCTGTTTCTGGCAACAAAGACAAAAATTATGCTGACCGACTTTCGCAACTAGGCCTACAGGAGTTGCTTACATGTAGGCTACCGGTATTAGAGCTATTGGTGTCCATGATTAGTCTTTGGTTCACATCATAATAGGCGTTACGCTGTACCAAATAGGTTGTTTTGGGGGTTCATTGGTAGTATTTTTAATTTGGCGCCTTGTTAAAACCAAGATAATGTTTGTTACGTTGAACGCGCATGTCCAATAAAGTGAGTGTAAATTTCTTTTAGCTCCTTGCACACAAAATAACATCTTGCATCCGGCAGGAAAATAGGGACCTACATGTAGGGCCTACTAAGAGTAAGACCCCCCGCCAAAAAACAACAACAAACAAACAAGCAAACAACCCCCCCCCCCTAAAAAAAAAGAAAAAGAAAAGAAAAAATCCACTTAAATATATTGGCTGAATGTATATATCCTTTTCCAATGGTGCTACACATCTGCAGCAGTACGAAAGGTGTTGCTTACAATCATTTTAGTTTTAGCATTATTCTCTTTTTTTGTGGTGATGGTGGTGGTGGTGGTGGTAATACTTTTATGATATTGTGCAAATTTAAAAAAAGACAATCTCTTCGAAATTGACCAGCAGTACTCCCTGGGTTTCAGTCGGCCATGGTCTAGTAGCCAGTTATGTAGAAATGTACAAAGTCCACAGTACACCAGAGATCAACTGTACGTGCAGTACACTCTTCTGCCGTGCGTGTTTCTACGTTTCGATGGTTGAGAGTCCAGCCCCGTGGGACAAATTGTGCAGAGCTCTTCTTGCAGGAAACCATCGGAAGTACGTGTTCTCAGAATGAAAACAAACTTCAAGGAACCTGCGATCCGATAGAATGCTCAGCCAAAGAACCAAAAAGACATGGCCTGTTTTGATTAAAGTCGCCGTAACCAGACACAAGCTTAAAATGTTAATAGATTTTTGTGTGCTCTACAATACATACCCTACTATAGACTGAATGATCACGCGCCTTCTATTATTCTATATCAAGATCGCCTGGTTGGAGGAAAACTCGTAGCTCTCTTAGTCTCCATATAGATCTAGTATATGCTAGAAAATATTATCTAAATTCTAGATCTAGACGTAGATTCTATTTGTAAATCAAGACTCTAGATCTAGATCTAGATCTAGATTGGACCCAGAGAACGCCTTGGTGGTGGAAAGGATGGCGGCACCTAAGACTAAAAGAAACTGTCAGTATGTTTTCACCCAGGAATTGGCAGATGATCGCCAAGCAGCAGTCTTATATTCGCCTTTCCGTGACAAAGCCTTAAATCCTCATTCATGGGACAGAAAAATGACATTTTGGGAACGTCTTCTTTTAAAGACCTTCATGGAGCAAAGAATGATCTCTTTTGATTTGTCCAAACTTCCTGAAATGTTTGAAAGAAACGGTTTAACCCCGAAGTGTCTTACAATTGTTGTTGAGCAAATGAAAAGGTAAGTAGCAATGTACAGTTGCCCCTTGAGGGGCAGGCTATAGCTATTTTCTCATTAAGTGTATGGAAGGGAACCTTGACATTTAAAAAAATGTAGGTCTTTCTCTTAATTTTAATGATGGAACATTTAAGATATTTATAATCAGTTATTTTTCTCCTAGATTGTAAAATTCTTGAAAGTAATATATTCAGTAATTAAAAAAACCAACTGTGCAACAGATCTATATAGGTGTAATGCAAACCAGATCATAAAAGAGAAAAAAAAAAATAAATCCTTAGAGACATTGTTTTAGGATATGTACAGATTTCTCCATTTCATTTTCATGTACTGATACTAGCTAGTGCTTACAAGTCAAGCACATTTTAAGAGACTTGGCGTACAAACAAAGTTTATAATGAAGCCTGCGTATTATTAGTTATAATTTTAAATCAACTCTCCATAGCCGTAAACTGTTCATCTGATTCAACTCACATTATAATTTAAATGGGTCTTTGATCTTTTAACTTTTCAGGTAGCAAAATGTACATCTGTAAGGTTTACAGTGTACAGAGCTAATTTTATAAAATTCATTATTGATTATTCATAAAAGTAAACCATTAGTTACTATTCTTATTTACGAAGTGAACATTTGTAATTTAAAACTTGTTATGGATCTTGTCTATTTTCAGCTCCGGAAAACTTCAACCTGTTTCTCATTATCAGAAAAACAATAGTTGGTTGTCCTGGGGCTTCAATACTTTGGTGAAACAGCCTATGTATTGGAGTGTCACTCAGCTCATTGGTTCACCAAAGAAAGATGCAGGTGTCTTTGTATGCCCAAATGTAGTAAAGGTATATTTCATATTGAAATGTTCACAGAGAACTTAATCTGTACATTCTTAAAAACTAGCTAGTTTGAATTCTAGCAAAATGAACATGTGTCACATTGACTTTGTTTAAGTGTATACAGATTTACATGTACACAATAAATGAGGGGTGATATTTGAGTCAGAAGGCATAAAGATTCATTTTTGTGTGTGAATTAAACATTTCTTTACAGCTCAACTTAATTTAGAGAAATATCAAGACATCATGGCCCATCTGCATATGTTGCAAAGCAAATGGGTTGTTTAGATGGGGGGTGCCTGGTTATTTAAATTTAATAGTGGCAACAATTATTTAACTTTAAATTTTGTATTGCTCTTGGCAGGCAATTGCTGGCGAAATTCTACAGCTTCATCAGTCTGGTGAGCAATACAGTGTTGTCGACAGCTTGATTTCCCTAGATCAATTCAAACAGTCCAGTCAAGACTTGGTACCTGAAAATGAAGATTTCCAGATCATTCTCACTTACCTGGAAAGGGAAAATCATATTGCTGTCTCGCAAACAAACAGTGGAGACTTTGTGAGTGCCTGTCTCTAAAAAATTAATAGCTAAATAAGCCATAAGTTTGTTTTTAAGAAGAGGATGAGTATGGTTTATTACTAAAACAGAGTTGCATGTTTAAGTTTCCAGATTCTCAACTGGGTTGCTGTGCTTAACAGTGAAGCATAATTTATTTTTTTTTAATGGCAAAAGGCAAAAACTTAAAGTGTATTTTTGTTGTTGTTGAAATAACAAGAATGCAAATCAGTTGGGTGATCCGCTTATAACGAGAAGTTTGAGAACAAATATGCTCTAAACCCATTATAAAACAAAGCAAAAACTGATGAAGTGTCGACAACACAACTCTAAATCCGCTCCTACCCCAGCCCAGTGACTGTCCCCCACACTTTTTCCCATAGTCACTGACATCACTCTTCCTGTACGTGCAGTTAGCTCTTGGTCTAATAATATCATACAAAACGAAGCTTCCTAGTTTAATAGTGAGTTGTTGGACAGCCATGCCCATCTGCAATTCCTACCCCAGCCCAGTGACTGTTCCCTACACTTTTTCCCATAGTCACTGACAATATCACTCTTCCTGTACATGCAGTTAGCTCTTGGTCTAATAATATCATACAAAAAAAAGCTTCCTAGTTTAATAGTGAGTTGTTGGACAGCCATGCCCATCTGCAATCACTATCAAGCTTGGCAGTTTTATACTTGGTTAAAAAGAAGTTTGAACAGCATTATTTATTATTTACTATTTCTGTGCTGAGATCTGCTGGCTGTTTTATTTTGTTATTGTTTAAAACATTATTATGCAGTTTGAGGTTTCTTGCACAGGGTTTCCTTATGGTTGAATGATGAAGCAATGCATTTATTTTGTAAGCAATGTAACATACTTTTGATTTTATAAGTTTTACAATGACATAAATTTGCCTCACTTCAAATTTCAAAAGTCATTAGTAGTTAATTCTTTGAATGAGGCCAATGTTGATGACAATAATAAAAATACTAAGAATCAATATTGTGTTACAGTCATGATCACAATATTTAAGAGGCTTGCTCTCCTTTATAATCTACATCTGTTCATAAGTCATTGACTTATTACTTAGCAGCTAAACATGAAATGACATTTTTATTTAAGACGTATTTCCCACTTCTCTAAATACAGGGTCTTTGTAGTTTTCGTGTAGCAACTGTCATTTAAAACTGGTAAATTTACATTTTTTTGTTTCAGATTGTAAAGTTTCGCAGAGAAGGAGAGTCAAGTGTATGCATTAGAGAATTCGACTTGAATATGTATAGGTAAATTTTACAGCTCTACTTCTTGAATGATCAATCATGGAAATTGCTTAGTCATTTCTGACCTTTAATTTCTTGTTTACCAGAATGCATGAGTTGTCTTAAAATTACTTCAGCTCTTTTATTTATCTTGTTTTAATTTCTTATTTTTTAACATTTAACATGATCGAATATGTTTAACTGATTGTTCAGAGAAATTTAAGCAAGTCAATGTATAATGATTATAATCTAAAAGTGGTGTATTATATTAACATAATACACCACATTCTGAATCTTTTCTTTCTCGTTCCCAAGTACATTTGTCCATCGATGCAAAACATTTTTTTTTTTTTTTTCAGTATAAAGACTGCTGTGGAAAAGTTGGAGAAAGAGGTGCATGTTTTGATGACAAGAGTTGATGGGTAAGTAGAGTTAATTATAATTATCTGCTTCCTCATACCACTTATGTACATTCTTTGTGACCAAGAAGCAGTTTTGTTTTATTTTTTTGCTTTTCGAAGATTTTGTTCTTTTTCTGTAAATGATGTCAAGGAAGGCTTTACAACATTAGAGTGTTTTTAGTAGGGGATACAAGTTTTAAAACAGTGTATTCTTTAAAGGCTCTGGGATTATAAATTTGAATTGATGTAATTTTAAATCGAATTCAGCAAGATTATGGTTCAACCTTCACCGCCACTGGTATTTGTATTACTATAAGCCATTTGTGTGTGTATATCACCCGGTGATCAATAAAGAGAAAAAAGCAAGATAACCACACGTGGGTATCACCCCTCCCCACCTCCTCCCTAAGTGGCGTTGGAGGTTAATAAGATCAAAAAGTCTTCCAGATCCCATGTAATTTAACATTTTCAGCCTATTTGATATTGAGCTTTCTTTTTTTCTAGGCACTTACAAGAGGCAAAGCTACATGTTAAAAATGGGAAAAAGAAAATGGTATGGTAATTTGATATTTAATGGAAATATATTATATATAATAATATTATGCATAACTTTTAGATACCATAAATTGTTTTAATTAAAATGAAATGTCTCAATGTTCATGTACAGGTGTAAACTGACTTATAAGATATCTGTAATGTTTTAAACTTTATATTGTATCATAGAACATGGTGAATTGTTTTAATATTTAATGAATATAAATAACTTGTAGACAATTTAAAATGCTAAATTTAAAACAAAAAGTCTCAATATTTACTGTATTATTAACTAGTTTTACAAGAACAACTCTAAGGTTTTAAACATTGCAATGGAATGGAAATTTCATAGAAAACTTTTGCACACAGAAATAATCTAACAGATTATGCATTTTTTTGGTTCCAGGCTCTGATATGCTTGCGCCGTAAAGCATCTCTTTTGAAGTTAGTGGACACCAAGTCTGGCTCCTTGACAAGGTTGCATGAAATAATGCACAAGATAGAGGAAGCAAGCTCAAATGAAATGGTGACTTTTTGTCTTTCTTTACATTTTTTATCCATATCATTTCAAAATTTTCTTACCTTGGTACAGACAGGAATTTCTGTTTTACTTAATTTGTTTTAGGTCTAACATCAAATTTTCAAATTTTTTTTTCTAAAAGAAAAATTTTTGTTATATATTAGGCTTTTGGAGATATTGTATACACATAAAGTAATACCTGGAAACTTTAAACTTCACTTATTAAAATAAAATCAACCTGGATAAATCTTGAGCATAAGGAGTTAAACTGAAGCCTGTCCGTCTACAAATATTTTTGCTTTAATCAGTGTGACCATTTGTCAAACTTTTTTATTATCTTCATAAAAATTATGTAAAGATATAAAAGGATTTTGTCAGTCAGGCCTGCACCAATGATATGATCTGTTTGTCTTATTTCTCATACAACTTTAACTTTATAAAGGTCTTTGTTGATGACAGCAGGGCATGGGGCATATTATTTCAAGAGCAAACAAACAAATATAATACATTGGAAGTAAAATTTTTATTATTTCAATTTTTTAATTGATATCATCCTTTTTTTATTATTCCTTAAGCTTGTTACCACAGGTAGCCTTGAACTCCTTGTTCAGAAACTCTTTTATCTTTACTCTTATATTGATGCTTTTTAATTCTTAGGCTAGAGTAATATGGCAACATTTCATAGAATTTTTATAAACATTTATGTTGTGTTGCAAACGAAATAGATTGTGAGGGCTTGTGAAGCAGGTGTTCAAGCCATGAAATCCCTGAATTTGGAAGTCACGGCAGAGAGAGCAGAATCTGTTATGGATGAAATGCACGAGGTTTGTTCTTTTGTGAAGTCAACCACATTACTTAAAGTTAACTTCCTAATAGTTACTTTTAACCCCTTCATTGTCTCAGCAAAGGAAAATGGTGAAACCCTGTGCCAATATAACAAATTCTTACCATTTTTTTATGATGATAAAGATCTATGATAAAATCGTAATGGAAATGTTCTTGGTGATGGTTCGTTGGTAGCTGTTCTTTTTTGTTTTTTGTTTCTTAATATCCAATGTCAACAACATAACTATATTGAGACAGATCACAAGACTAATATCCGACAAGCTTACATGCTGCCAAACAGACCGTGAGCTGATACTAAGACTCGGGGAATCACATTATACTGGCACTGATCCAAACAGTAAGGGACAAAATCTGACAAATAAATGTTCCTGATCGTGGGCTCCAAGAAAGACCTTCCTAATCAAAGGCCGACACTTTACCTCTTGAGCCAGCTCACTTTTCCGATTGGAGTTTGTGTATTTCGTTCTTATAAGAATAACTATGTCTAAAGTTAAACAAAACGTATAGCTTATACTGTAGTTTACTCCCTGGCACATGGTATAGCACACAGTATGGCACTTATTGGGTCGAAGCAAATTAGAATATTGATATTTCATCATTTTATGGTGATAAAAAATTTAAAGAGTTTTAACAGTTGTTTCTTCTTTCATATGTATGTCCTTTCTATGTCAAATATTTGAGAAGAATTTTAAAAAATCAACATACCGAAGCAGAGTTTTTAAGTAATGTTTTTTTAGTAATGCTGAGTAGAGTAAAAGAAGGTGTGAGCAAAATCATGGTGGATGAAAAGATGTTTTTATTATTTCCAATGTAAAAACCAGCTTAGTGCAAATTGTTCCCATGCAGTAGTGATATCATTTATTCCGTGACTTATACAAACACGAACAACAGACTCTCAAGGAATCCAAACAAAATTTTCGTCCAAACTCTTTCAAAGTCATGATGCTAGAATACGCCCCCCCCCCCCCCCCCCCCCCCCTCTTCTCTTCTCCCTCCTTCTC